>SDVV010026483.1:0-12251 GCA_016164225.1 Gammarus roeselii | reverse complement strand
CTGAGTTGTTGGAGGCGAGGATTCGTTTCGTTGCATCCGAGTCTTTATCTTACCTAAATTAATAGTTTGTATTTATACAACTAAACCGCGTACCTGTAAATATTGTGTTGCGTTGCTGTCGGAGCTGTTATTGCCCGTGTGGCCGCTGATCTTGTTCTAATCTGGAAGATGCTACCTCTACGCACTAGGGTGCGTACGTATCAAACGTAATATTCTAAAGGATTGGAAGCGGAGGTCCGTTTCGAGAAAGCGTTTTTTCTTTTGCGCACTAGCGTGCGTCTGACACTGCTAAAATTTTCACATTTTTTCTAACGTTGAAAGCGTTGTTTCGTTTATTCCTCGCGCACTTAGGCGTGCGAGCCTACTGGAATCAATAATCATCGAGCCCTACGGGGGAGCCTATTATGACTCACGTTGAGGCTCTGGTGGAAATGAGGCTCAAATCAAATCAAATCAAATAAAAAGATGCTCACTCACCACAGAGTAAGAAAACACAGAGTAAATAACAGCTTGTCTTAATAAGAACTTAGAACTACTCCCACTTGTCTTACCGCGCCTACACTGTGCGAAGGCCTAAGTGAGGAACGCAACCCGCCGTTTACGAACCCTATTCTTGAACACCTCACCAGCAAAAACGATCACCTCCCGGACGGCGACGCGCTTGAAAGCTATGTCGGAAAACTCATACTCAAGACGGCTAAGCAACCTATCGCCTTACCAGTCACCTTACCTGACCCAAATAGCTCGCAGCCTACACAGCCACTCACGCAGTTTAAAGAAAAAGAGTGCTCTCGCTCATGAGGCAAACTCAAAGAGCATAAACTCTCGTCCTCCTGCATAAGCACTCACAGCTGCCATCGCAGTAATCCAAGCAGACCATGTTTTACCAGAAGCAGCCGCTCCCGCGAGCACTCTCAATCAACGACTCCTGGGCAAACTCATTGGCACAAACACCACGAAAACTAGCACAAGCCACACGACCACTCTAGATCATCAAGATCTGAGAGCAAGCAGCCTCTAAAGTGAGCAAGCCGCCTCTAAAGTCTCGGAAACAAGAAGACGAAATATTATCCCTGATCACCACCCATAAGCCTTTGGTGACAGGCCTCCAAGAGATCAAACTCCGAGAGACCGCCGCCTTCAGAATCCCCCAATATGTCACAACCGCCGCGACTGCCACACTCATGTGACTGCTCACGGTGGAGTGGTCCTTATGATCCACCAAAGCGTACCTCACCTCCCACTTCCTCTGCGGACTGAACTCCAGGCTATCGCTGTGAAAATATGCATCTCAAGACCAATAACAGTGACATCATCTATTCGGCACGAAGCTACGACCTCGTTAAAGCACTAATGACCGAACTGCTGAAACAAATGCCTTCGTCAATACTCCTCCTTGGAGACTTCAACAGCTACCATGAAATATAGGGATGCGTGAAAACAGGCCGCACTGGAGTGATAGTGGCTAATATCATACTCACTCAACCTGGTTTTTCTCAACGACAGACAACCCACCCGAATCACCCCCGAAAGTGAAACTGAGAAAAGACCTATCCATATGCTCTACCACACTGGCACTCCAACTGGTTTGGGGAGTTCTGTCTTCCTCACACGAAAGCGATCATAACCCCATCATCATATCGCTCCTCACCAATCAACCTAGAAACCTTGTTGCACAAGAACTTCTATTCAGCTACCGGAAAGCCAGCTAGGAGGGATATTCGACACGCATTGCGTGGAGTGATGTGAATGACATTCCCGAAGACATTTCGCAACATGACATTGGCACCCAATTTCCAAGCCGCTGCTGCGGTAAGCATCCCCCAACATGCACCTTCACATTTTTTTCCGAAACCATGGTGGAAAAAGCAAAGGCGAAACGGAAAGGCTAAAGAGCCTACCGCCGCATACGGTCCCCCAGAAACAGAATAGCGTGGAAAAAGGAAACTGCCGTATGCCGTTGACTTCGGGTGGAGAAGAAACGAGAAAGCTGGAACCAGTTCGTTAACACTATTTACCAAAACACCCCCTCTCCCAGGTGTGGGAAAAAAATCAGACGCATCCACGGATGACCTGAGCGACCTATCCACATTCTGGCAGACGGAGACGTCATTTACTCCTCCTACGCGGAGACTGCAGATAAATTTGGACATACTTTCAGCCAGATATCGTAATCAACTAACAACACGGCCTCTTTTCGACGGTAAAAACTTACGAGAGAGAGAACACTTTGACTTCACGTCTACAAGCGAAGAGTATTATAATAGGCATTTCTCTTTCCAAGAACTACAGTGCTCTGTAGACCATACTCGTTAAACTTCACCGGACAGGACCGATTGCACGTAAACATGATCAAACACCTCCCTGATGGCGCTCGCGAACATCCATTAAAATTGTTCAACGCAATGTATTCGAACTCTTTCTTTTCTTATCAATGGAGGGAATCCATAATTATCCCGGTACCCAAGCCCAGCAAATGTCACAGCGACCCATGCAACTATCGCCCCATTGCTCTTACCTGTGTTCTCTGTAACACTATGGAAAGAACGATCAAACCACGCTTTGTTGATTACCATGAAACACATGCACGCCTCAACAACATCCAGTGCGGCGGCCGCAAGCGCCACTCCACTGCGAACCACCTCGTCCGACTAGAATCAAACATCCGACAGGCCGTCGTCCGAGGGGAACACGCAATTTCAATATTTTTTTCGATGTAGAAAAAACATACGACACTATTTGGAAATACTGTTTCATGAAAGTTCTCCCCCGCAAAGGACTGAGAGGCCACCTCCTGCGTTTTATCTACAAATTCCGGCAAAATCGTTTCTTCAAGGTGAAGGTCGGCGGCACCATGTCACCATCGTATCCGCAAGAAATGGGAGTCCTCCAGAGAAGCGTCCTCATCGTCACTCTTTTTATCCTCAAAATAAGCCAGCTAGCCAAAATTATTCCGCTTGATTGAAGACTCCTCTCATCACTATACATGGACGACCTACAAATAAGCTACAGGCACCTAAGTCTTCTAACGATTTCACATGAACTCCAGAAATGTCTAAACCTAGTCGGGAACGGGGCTTCCTTAAACGGATACCGATTCTCGCCGTCTAAAAGTAACCAGCTTGTACCTGAAACCAGACGTAATGCTGCAAAACACGCCTCTAGTATACGAAGAATCTATAACGTTCCTAGGCCTCGTGTGTGACCCTAAACTCACATGTTGACCTCACATTGCAGCCCCGGTGACGCGCTGCAAATGGGAAACAGGACCAATACTCTCGGTAACATCGCTAAATTTTGTGCTAACATGGACATCGGCGTGTTAGCTGGAGCCGTTGTTTACGGATCAGCCGCCAAAACTACTCGCAATCATCGTCAACAATGATATGTGCATCCCAACCAACGCGTTCCGCTCCACTACCATCGAATCTCTCAACGTACTAGCTAACGAGCTTCCACTACCGTTAAGGCGAGACAAACTGTCGTTGCAATACTACTTTAAGACTAGAAGCCTTATCAACAACCCATCACTCAGCGACGTTACCAACATCTCTGATGAGTGCTTCTTCGCAGCAAAAAGAATACATGCCAACCATTTTCACAACGCGTGGACATCTTGAAACCTCTCTCAACATCGATCGTAGGGCTATCAAGCCTTCATTCTCCCATCGAATCCTACAAATCTACACCAAACGTGAATAATTAACCCACCGCTAATCAACCTAGATTTACAAATATACCCTGAAGGATAATATCTGCAACCAACACGTACTGCAGAGAATTTTCGAAACTACTAGAGGAGCAATACCCGGAGCACCGTCATATATTCACTGACGGCTCCAAAACGGCGGACGGAGTGGGAGCTGCCGTCCTGCGCGGAGAAATTGCCCATTCAGCAACTTTGCCGCAAGATTTGATTTGAGTAGATTTAAGCCTCATTTCCATCGGAGCCTCAACACGAGTCATAACAGGCTTCCCCGTAGGGTTCGACGATCATGGATTCAAGTAGGCTCGCCCACCTCTGTGAGCAAAAAAACAACGTTGTCAAAGTTAGATCAATTTGAAAATTTTAGTCGTGCTAGACGCACGCTGGTGCGCACAAGGAAAACGTTCAGACAAAACAAATCTCCGTTTTTAATCGTTCAGAACTTCAAGTGTAATATGTACGCACGCGGGTGCATACAGGTAGCATCGTTAAGACTGGTACAAGGTTTACGTATACACGGACAAAGTCAGCCTCGACAGCAACACAACGCAATGTTTACAGCCGCGCGGCCTTGTTCAATTACGGTACCATTTATTTATTCAAGTAAAATACCCAGAACTTCAAGAGTATTATATACGCACGTCAGTGCGAACAGATATTATGGTTGAAATTACAACAATATCTACGGCTTCACGGATCAGATCAACTTCAACCTCAACGCATCTCATGGTCTATAGCTACGCGTGTCCAGGTCAACCACAGAAATTACATATAGTCCATGCACGCGTGAGCGAGCACAGACTGAAAAAACACTTATTCACATAATCACAAACAGGAACTCTCGTACAAATACATTCGTATTATTTTAGATGACAAAATTGTGGATCGTAAAGGGAAAGAAGGGGTAGGTTCATCAGGGGCTGGGAAACTAATGAGATTATTGACATCACACTTATTGTTTAGGGGGGTATGATGGGAAGGGGAGGCATAGGTCTCTCGGGTCCCAAAAGAGGCCGACGGGTGCCGGAGGGTAACCCAAGTCACACGAGCTCCCCGGGGTCCGAGACTCCCCTCATCTCAACTCATCTCGGCTTGTCTCGACTCATTTTGGCCGGTCTCGACTCGTCGCACCCAACTCGATTCGCCTCAACATGTTTCGACTGATCTCGACTCACCTCGACTAGCCTCGACGCGGCTCTCGTCCTCTGCGCCAGTGATCCTGTGGACTGTAACAACTAATTTTTCTACTAAAGCATTTTAGGATAGGAGCGTGGTGTCGGGTGTCAGAGGTCCCTTGGGTCCCAATACAGCCCGACAAGTCCCGGAGGGTAACCCAAGCGTCCTGGGTCACCCGAATCCCCGGGTCCTCCGAGTCCCCTCGTCTCAGTTCATCTCTGCTTGTCTCGAATCATTTCGGCCAGTCTCAACTCGTCGCACCCAACTCGACTCGTCTCAACGTGTTTCGACTGATCTCGACGCTCCTTGACCAGCCTCGACGAGGCTTTCTCCCCCTCTCTGCCTGTAATCTGTGGACTGTAATAACTAATTGTTCTACTCAAGCATTTCATATACAATCATTTTTACGTGTATGGGTTATAAAGCGTGGGAAGGGGGAAGCAGGGTCCCGGGGTTCAGAGGGTCCTCAAGAGGGTCCCAAAGTTTTTCGAAGGGGGTCCCAAAGGTCTCAAGTGTGTTCTAAAGGGCCCAGAAGGATCCAAGGTGTTCCACCCAACATCTCCTGATCTTTCGAGTCCCCCGAGTTTCTGAACCCCCCGGATCCCTCGAGTACGAGGGGTCCCACGAGTATCCCACATTCCCCGGGCCACCTGGTCTCAACCAGCCTCGATATATAATAATCGATGCAAATTTTTTTACTATGAAAAAGGGCACATATAAATACTAGAGCCCACAAAATAAGAAATACTCAAATACTAAAATAAAGTGTTGATGATCTATGAAATGAATCATCATCCATCCACCCAGAGGTTTTCCACAAGAGACCTCTGTATTCTCTGCAGAGCTGCACGCACTGGAATTTGCCTTATCCATGACAAAAACTGACCGCCTCCTTAAATATGTCATGTTTTCTGAGTGCTCTAGCCCAGCTGAAAAACCTGCACTATGAACATCCGGTTTTTCGTAAAATGCAGCACAATTTATTCATGTTGTCCGAGACGGGTCAGGCGGTTGAAATCTGCTAGATCCCCAGACACGCTGCTATAAGAGGAAACGAGCTTGCCGATTCCCGCGCTAAATAGGCATCTGGCCGTCAAGAACAATTTATTTCCAGATATCTAGACTGGTTCCTAATCATCAACTCTCGTCTAACAGAGTAGACAAAAAAAGGCTTGCAATCAAGCCATACGTAGGAGAGTGGAACACCAAGTTTTCCAATAGAAGAGACCAAGTGTTCATTAACCGTCTGTGAACAGGACATACGTGGATAACCCACAATCACCTAATGGACGTAGACATAGACCGGACGCACCACCATGCCCCTGTTGCCTTCGAGTGACAATCAGGGTGAAACACTTGCTTATGGCTTGTAACGCACTCGCAGCAGCCTGACGAGCCTTTTTGAGCCCCCCGTGCAACCTGCAACGCTTGCTCACAGAAGCGGCCTACCGAAGAAAGCTAATATATTTCGGCAAACGTACCGGACTGTACGAAGTTGTGTGAAACCATACATTTTCAAATCTTCCCTGTTCCTGAACTCTCTGTCCTGCCTTCGTATCAAGTATAAAGTGTAATTTGACCTCGCGCACGGGGGTGTGCGAAACTGCCAGAACCAACGTATCTTCTTGCCCTACGGGGGCGCGTGCATTAACTTCGAGTTGAGGCTCCGGTGGAAAACAGAACAAAATACTACTACTACTATTTTCAAAATAAGAATGGCATAGCCGAGTGCGACGAAGACTATAGCTGAGAACATAATTTGATCGCAAGAGGTTAAGTATCACTTCGATGAAACAGATAATCGTCCACTCCGCAGTTATAGCAGAGATGAACAAATTATTTTGGGTTGCTACTTCTGAACCGCTGGAAGTATTTACATATTGGATACTAACCCAAATAATTCCTGTATTTCCGAAGACATGTTCTCAATCTTTCCAGCGTAGCAGTATTCGTCTGTGAAAAAGGGAAAATAAAATAATTAAACCATTACCGACTTACTTTTGCATCCAACATATGATCACGCCTTGCTCTTGCAACGTAATAACTTGGATTAATTTAAATTCTGTCGTATTGAAAATTGTCGAACTCCAAACAGTCACACAGATACGGATCCAGGCGTAATGTCTTGCTGACAGCCAACTTAACTTCTCCTCCGTTCAATGTAAATCAATAATCAGAATAGGATTGCATTGTACTTATTCGTTGTTTCAACAGCTTACAAACTATAATTTCTTGCTACATACGCAAAACACAATCCAAATAAAACAATTGTCACTAATATATAATTTTCGTAAATGCTTAATCTACTTTCAAACTCGAAAAATTCAAATAATTTACTGTGATAATGTGGTAACAACAAACCTATCGAGAAGCCAATGGACTTATCGAGCAACACAAGTTAACCTAACGTGCAATTTATTATTTTACACTGATGTAGAACATACATTGTTAACAGAGGACACAAAAAACTAATGATATTGTGAAAATGTGACGTTAGTCACTCAGCAGTAACCAAGGTTTATTTCTTTTTACATTTGAGGACGACAGTGAGATGTCAAGTATGTAATCCATTAACATATGAAGCGATAAAAAAAATTCAAAAGTTTATCGTCGTAGGTCTCTATTAGTGCCAGTCAGTGTTGCCGCGGTCTCATAAGGAGGTACATATTAATGGGAAAGGTGTTTGTACAAGCTCCTTGTAATCCTCTCATGCCATAGTCACGCTCTACCCAATGAAACTCGTCGTAGGTCTCTATTAGTGCCAGTGTTGTCCCAGTTATCCCTTGGACGTGCAATAGCTGTAAGGCAAATAGAAATCGGTCTCGGTGCGTCTCCGAGAACTATTACCCGTTGAGTTATGAAAGTTCAGGAGGCAGCATACGATATGGCACGTCGAGACAAAGACAGCCTTTAGGAGGACGTGTTGTCCCAATCATTACCCGTTGAGGTATGGAAGCTCAGGAGGCCGCATACGATACGGCACGCTGAGACAAAGACAGCCTTTAGGAGGGACGTGTTGTCTTAATCATTACCCGTTGAAGTATGAAAGCTCAGGAGGCAGCATACGATACGGCACGCTGAGACAAAGACAGCCTTTGGAAGGGACGTGTTGTCCCAATCATTACCCGTTGAGGTATGAAAGCTCAAGAGGCAGCATACGATACGGCACGCTGAGACAAAGGCAACCTTTAAATGGTTCAGGAGGCAGCATACGATACGGCACGCTGAGACAAAAAGAGCTATAGAAGGTTCAAGAGGCAGCATACGATACGGCGCGCTGAGACAAAGATAGCTTTTAGAAGGTTTAGAGGGCAGCATACGATACGGCACGCTGAGACAAACACAGCTTTTAGAAGGTTCAGGAGGCGGTACACGATACGGCCCGCTGAGACAAAGACAGCCTTTAGAAGGTTCAGGATACAGCATACGATACGGCCCGCTGAGACAAAGACAGCCTTTAGAAGGTTCAGGATACAGCATACGATACGGCACGCTGAGACAAAGAAAGCCTCTAGAAGGGACGTACAGAACTATCGCAATGTATAGTAAGGATATTCATGCTGAGAGATATTGAATCCACTAACAGATCTGATTTTATTTTCATGGAGTCCAAGGATGCAAGTACGACTATGAGGTAATATAAGTGAACTGATTGAAGAAAGCAACTGATCATATGATGAAGTTTATAGAGAAAACCAGTCTGTTTCGATAGTTTGTTCCACATTACAAAAAGTCTGATTATGTAAATTTACTTTATCATCAACACAAACTTGAAAAGAAAATCAAGAACTTTTCGATACAATATAAATCCATTTTCAGAGCTCCATTTGTGTCACCAAAGTGGTTTTACGTGTCCTGACGAATAGATAGTCCATTGGTGATGGGCTTTATTTTTAACATCTCAAGTACCTGGTTAGTTCAGGCAATCAAATTTTCATGTATGAGATTAGTGCTGGAAAGTGTGGTATCATTGGGAAATAGGATATTGGACGTTATGGAAAATATGGAAATCAAACCATTTATGATAAATAAAATAAAATGATAGTCCCGAAAATTGCGCTTCATGCTCGCCAAGATTTGCAGATATACGAGTTCAACGATAAACGCGATGTAAAGCGTTTTCAACACCCTTACAAATCATTTCGCAGTTTCAATGCAAATCGTGCCCATTTATTATTTTTAGATAAGGTAGAACATCTCGATGTATGCAGCAATGCAATATAATCGGTGGTCGTCAAGGAGGAACTTGGTATTGCATAATGTATGTATTTTTCATGTTGTTTCGTCTTCGTGCGGATATGATGGATATATATTGTGGTAAATTAGAGATCATGTTACGTCTGGACGTCCTCGAAAACCGTAGAATTATTGTACCTGGTAATCTTATTGTTAACTTATTGTATCAAAAATGTATCAATCTAACAAATTTTGTGTCTTCTATACAATAGCTGCATTTTTGGCCCACAATCACAAAACTAACCGGCTTTTCTTCAGGGAACGATCTGGTTATCCGTCACAGATGTCCACATTTTGCGTAACTGATCACTGTTCCACTTTTATCCAAACATATATTTCGACAATACCGAAAAAATTAACGTACTGCAATCACTTCACTCTGCCTCAAATCTAACAGAATTGATTGTCACTTGAAAATGAATACCTTTCGATCAATAAACTGAACATTTCATTAATACAAAAATTCACCATATTGTTCATGTTTTCCTTTAATTACGAAATTGGTAGGTGCTAAATAGTTTCAAAACCCTGAACTACCCCATGACCCAATGGAGTCTATTTCTATCATGTCTATTAATTGGAAATAGTTCAAATTGGTTTGATATCAGAAAGAAATTGATTAATTAATTTTTAATTTTTCCATAATTAATAATCTAAAAATTCTTGCAACAATTACCTGGGCATTATTGGAAAAAATTGGGTCATTTTACAAAATAGTAGGTAAAAAATTATGTGATGGAATGGAAATAGTTGATGATTTTGACACAGAGCATAAATAAAATCGTTTTCCGCAGACATTGCCCCTTCCAACGACTCTAAGCTAATCTATGTTGATAAATCTATCCCAAATACTTACTTTATTCGACTTGTTAGATTAGCTGAATGAACCAGAATATTTTTTATTTTAAAAAGAACTTCCTATGATCAAAAATCATATCTGATAAAAATTTGTATCCAAGCTAGACATGAAATTGTAGAACCACTTCTGCAGCTTCATCAATGATTGTTTTGAATTCGGTACATTTCCTGATATCCTTGGGTGCGCACAAATTTTCCACCATTTTTAACTCTGTAGACCCACAAATAACCACAAATTATTGTCCAATTCCGGTGCTCTCGCTTTTTATCAAGGCTTTAGAGTGATTTATGACACATGAGGTTGCTGGTTTTGTAAATATATTTTCACTAAATTCCCGAGTTCAGTTTGGTTCCATAAAGAAAATTTATATCGATAATTTTTCTTCCGAATATAATGATGATGCACTCAATGCTACTCAAAAAAAAATTAAATGCGGTTTGAGAGTTTCCATTAGGTTTCTTGACTAGTTATCTGTCAAATGGCCAGCAATGTATATAAATAGTTTATCAATTATTTAAAAATATATATTATACATGACGTATCGCATCTCAGTATCATGGGTAATTACTGTTTTTGTGTGTGTTTGCAATCTTTCAAATGTTTCTTCTAAATGTGTATATGTTCTCTTCGCCCCCGATTCGAAGCTCTCAGCCAAGCATATGAACTATCAGACTCTGATACCCTAAATTAATATTGAATCCACTAGTGTAAAGCAAAGGACTGTCGTCAAATGTTTGTCAGATAATGATGATGTTGACTCGATTTTTTTAATCCGTTTGAGTGATAAGATAACAATGAGGTAAATATTTTGGTTGCGGTAAAGCTTCTGGATAATAATTATTTGGACAGAGATTTAAAATTCGATGTGCATTTGTCGGATATCTGTAGTAAGTTGTTTGAATCTTTATGTGTATTTTACATAACCAGTTGCGTTCCGGGAAAGGTCATGGTAAATTGGCATTATACATCAATATCGTTTGGGGCAGAACTTCAGCTGTCCACCTCAGCTCTTTGCATTTACTACAGAAAACAATTTCTTGCATCCGTACCACGTATCCTCAATTGCCCCACACTGAGCCATTGTGTCATAGTTCTGGCTTTCTGAAACTATAATTATGACGTAAACCGTTACCAATTTGCAATTCATCAATTTGAGATACAATCTCTTGTAGGATTCCCTCCCATCAATCAAAATTACCTTACTAGACACAGATAAATTGTATAACTTCCTGTCAGTGCCTGTCGGTCATTCAGCGCTGTCTTTTCCACTCGAGTGCGTGTAGATACCCTACCTCTCGTCCTTCGGTAGTGTACCATGTCCCATCTTTTTAAAAAGGCTCATGAGCGTTTTATTATGGATTCTCAAGTTAATGTTCGAGTTTTTGATGACGTTCGTGATATCCCAATTAAGTTTTATGTGGAGTTGTTGACTACACTATTGGTTCAGCATGAGATTATTTAAGTGCTACAGTGGCGAAGGAGGGTTTGATGAGATTCGCAGTGGTATTAATTAATAACTTTCTACGATAAATTTATAAGTTGTACAAATTTTATTGCTAGAATTCATTGAGAAAACAATATCTCAACATATATCTATATTAAGCTGGATTCCAAGGCGGAAAACTTTATATATGTATAGTTACAGACCATCCATGGACAGTTTACAAACACTACTGTGCACCAGAAAACTCTTATTCCTACACGAATGCGTTCCCGTAGGGAGCATCTATTGTTTATATCTTTGGATACATTAGTAAATCAATAGAGATATTATTTGAATGTGTATCAAGCTGGTCTTAGAAATACATAAACAATGAAAATAATCCATAAACTTATTACTAACTATTCTTCATTCCGTCCATCTAGTAACATTTTTGTGGCCTAACTATTTCTAAGTTTTCTAGTGTGATTTATGCATGTTTGTGATGGTGAGACAATGTGTGTAGATGTGTGTATTTGGGTATGTGTAAGTGTGTATAGGTGTGCGTGTGCGTGCGTGTATGTGTGTGAGGGTGTGTGTGCGCGTGTGTATGTAACCATCAATGTGAGTGTGTTACATTGGATTGTACGAGTGATGTGTGAGCGTGTGCTGTTTTTGACCTAAATTCTTGTACGAGTATAGTGGTCTGCTGCAAAATATTTTACTAAAGTGTGGCCCCAATAAACGATTTGATTGTATGTACTTGCTGTGCTGATATTCTCACGTTTGGTTTATCTGCTGAATAAATGAGATACTTTTTGTCTACTCCTCGATACATATACATATATAAATAT
>SDVV010026482.1:0-12251 GCA_016164225.1 Gammarus roeselii | reverse complement strand
ACCACGGCTGCTAGGTAGGGTAACAAAAGTGATATTTTTAACTAGTTCATATTGTGCTAATTACATAGGTAACGGTTTTTTCATTACAAATAATTCTATGTATGATCTTCGCAACAAGGCGGATTTGCAAATTCTCAGAAACTCTTCAACGCAGTACCAATTATTTTTTAAATACAGAGCTGCTAAAACCTAGAATTCAATTACCATTGATATAAGGACGGCAAGAAGTAAAGCTACCTTCAGAGGTAAATTAAAATTATACCTGTATGAACTGGTATGGGCAGAAATTCTTGAATTCAAATTTACTTCTGCTATGCAATTTACCGTGCCAACATTTTCTTCTCCAAATTTTTTTCAATAAATGATAGTTGAAATCGTAAATAGTCATGATAAAGTGAACAACGGTGATCAGACTTATTCTGCTCATTTTTCTTGAAATTAATAGTCTAATGTAATGCTTTCATTTTTCTCGACATATTGATAGGTGGAGAATAGAGGATGTCCTTCAACAATGTCCATCGGTTGGTCCTTACTCCTCAACCCAAGTTGTAAGTTAATATTAAATTCATCTAAGTAGCAAATGTTGTCTTCAGAACAGCTCACGCCGACGAAGACTTGGTACGTATCATCTGGGTATTTGATATTTCTGTTATTTTGTCAACATGTACGTATCATCTGGGTATTTGATATTTCTAAATAAATGGTAAATCCTTACATTTTAAATCCCTAAATTCTTTAAATCCTTAAATCCTTAAATATCTTCATTCCGCATTTATACTGATCATATACTATATGCATCTGTTATTCACTGCACCGGTTGATTGAAACGGACTTGATGAGAGATTGCATGATCCTAAAATGAGACTCCATAATTGTTATTTGAGAGATTGCACAATATTTCGTTTACATATTAAGTTGAACAAGTCACATCCAGTTCTAGTTTGGGGTATTTGATATTGATTTATTTACAATAACGACAAATTATTTACCGAATCTGATCAGTTTTGCAACATGAACCTTGATCTCCTACAGGATCCAATTAAATTTCAATCAGGCCTGTTCAGGAAAATCCATTGAGCGACGAAGATCAAAAACCGGCCTCGTCGGCAATGCCTGGAATGTGATGCCTAGCGGGCGCTTGTAGTGTTAAACTACTGAACTCTTTGCTGGAAAAAACTAAAATGAAATCAGTACTCTATAAAATATACTGACATTAAAATAGGGATCGGGCATGGAAAATTCGTTTGAAATATGGCGTATTCTGTTCGTTTATATTGTTGTATTATCTTTTACCATTTTGTTCGATAACCCTAAGCCCTATCAACGTGTGAAGTAACTAGTGAAGAATAAAATCTACAGTAAACACTCCAACATTTCACTGATTCGTACGTTCTTAGGTCGTTGACAGTGTGAACCTTTCAATGATATAATTGCAAACAATGTGTTACCTGAATATGAAAGACACGAAATATTTCACCAATTTGTATATTGTATCAAAAAGAGTACGATGATTTTAAATAAATAACATAGTTTTTGCTTCTGTTTGCAATCGACTTGCAGTTCAGAACTATACTAAAAACGAAAAAACTTCATTACCAAACATAATGAGCATTGTAAACATTCAATAGTTACCTTATTCTATGGTCACAATTATGTATTCAACTCACACTACCAGTGAGAACACAGCTATAAAGTTACAGCCCGCGATACGAAAACATAATGGAAAACAACTTTGTCCTACATATGTGAACATCAATTCTCTACGTACCCTCAACAATGACAAGGAAGTGAGCGCATCAACAGGGCAGATTGTAATGAGGCTTTCAATAGCAGTTCCCTCAACTCGAGTAAGAAGGCTTTGGACGGCTTCATGAATCAGTACCTTGATGTGAGCTGACTGTTTTGCAGCAAAAAATCCTGCTCGCTGACGTCGAGCGTAGAACCTTCATAAGTCGGCTGAAAGTATCATCACAATTTTCTCAAGCTCTATTGAGAGAAAATTATCCACAGTGCTATACAGTATATCGGGTAACAATCGGATTTAAATAGTTGGATTTTTGTTATCCCCATTGCAAACAAAAAAAAATCGTTTCATCTTTTAACTTGCTTGTTTTGCAAGTTCCTTGACTTCAAATCAATTTGCTGTGATGACGGTCTATGAAAATCAAATTCATCCACATAACTAAGTGCGACCTCGCTGAGTTTCACTTCAGTTGAGAGATATTAATTACGTTCCTTCGTTTTAGCTGACATGCATACAGTTTCAGAATTTTTATGTTTAATATCATGGGGTTCGATAAACAGGACTATGATTCTTTTACACGGTGATTGATGACATGACAACCTTGGTTTTCTATGATTAGAAATCACTTCACCTCAGAGTTGCACCGATATACAACAAAGTCGATCAATGACCCACTGCCTAGTTACGTTCTTACGATTATAATTTGCCGATTTCGAAGTACTCACTGCACAAGAAATTCATGTTCGCTGTGACAAAAGAAAAGCATTCGCACACTATGAGCAGAGGTTCCTTTCTCAATTACGTATCGATACTAAATACAAATAGTCATTGTATTGAAAACATTCATCACTTATAATAAAACACAGAGAAACCACTACTTTAGTAATATTCAATAGTTTGTGTTCTGCAAATATCGTCATTCCAGTTGCATGACTATTGCTGAATTCAAAATAACAAGCACATTTGCAATTTTGCTGGAATGACTTGAGAAGGAACCTTGGAGACAGAGTGGACAATTGCGACTGTGAGATAATTCATAATCTCAGAAGGGTTTCTAAATTTACATTTCAGATGTGGAAACTCAAATAGACGCAGTACCCCACTGCAATTAATCTAGGTGAGGCTTTCTTGTACAATTTTCCAGGTATGTCGTAATTTCCAATGACTTTAATTTTCTAAAGACCCTTGACAATGCTGGTAATCTCTGCCACAGCGATCATTTCATTAACATCAGATTAATTGTCAATGTCGTTTTGCGCTCGTTCGCTATTCTCCCGTGCTAAAACAATTGACACTAACCTGGAAGTGCTCCACCCAGAAATTTGCAACATTTGCCTGACCAGTTACGCTCGCCACTGCGGGTAGACGCGCTTCCTTCTTAGTATTAAGTGATCGTATTTTCTTCCGAAAATGATTACATTTACCTGCTTGCAACTTTAACTTTCTTACGCCCATCCGCTCATTTGTACCCTCACAGCTCCCACAAATCAACCTCTCAGAGCCTTTCAAGCAATAGTTCAATTGAAAACGGTGTCTAGAACATAACAATTCCATTCTCTTGTTGATTCACCGTAATCTGAAACGTTACATTTGCTCGCGTTTCTGGCATCAAAAACATATTATTCCGCAATTAAAATACATTGCGTCATGCAGCCAGACAGGTCAATCAGTCTTAATTTATCATCACCTCATTCACACTAGGGAGCCTATCAGGAGTATTTGTATGAAGGACATCCTGCTCAGCATAGAAGGATATCATGCTCAGCATAGAAGGACATCATGCTCAGCATAGAAGGACATCATGCTCCGCATAGAAGGACATCATGCTCAGCATAGAAGGACATCATGCTCAGCATAGAAGGACATCATGCTCAGCATAGAAAGACATCCTGCTCAGCATAGAAGGATATCATGCTCAGCATAGAAGGACATCATGCTCAGCATAGAAGGACATCATGCTCAGCATAGAAGGATATCATGCTCAGCATAGAAGGACATCATGCTCAGCATAGAAGGACATCATGCTCAGCATAGAAGGACATCATGCTCACCATAGAAGGACATCATGCTCAGCATAAAAGGACATCATGCTCAGCATGGAAGGACATCATGCTCAGCATAGAATCTGCTCAGGAGAACAACAGTCTCGAAGTTCCATCCAATTTCACCCTAGCGAGAGTGAGATGGTATATGAGTCTGCCTTCCACTACACTCAGTTACTCATAAAACGGTGAGCCGTGAAGGCAACATCGGGCGGCATGTGACATGCATTAGTATCGTTGCATCTTACAACAGCGAGAACAAATTAATATTATCGATCCATGAGGTGGAAAGATAACCGTGATACTCATGAGTGTACGTGCCAGGTGGCCACAGCCTGTCGGCCTGAAATGCAACATCCTCCTTAGTAAATTGCTCTGCAATCTCAATGAACCAATCTGTGTAGGTATAGGCGTTGAACTCCCATAAAATGCACACACATTGCTCGTCTCTACTCTCCAATATACACCTAAGTAGACCAATGCATCTGATTAATACCTCCAAATTTTCATCCCAGTTAACAGGGAACCAGGGATTCTTTTGCATTAATAATGGTATTTTTTATATTAAGGATCAGAGGTTGTTTATAGGAGAATGTAAATCCGTCATGTCACCTCCCCACCCTGATTTTTCAAGTCTCATTCACTGATGAAATTGAGATGAACCAATATACTTTCGTACATGTGACGGTAAATTAGGCTGCCATGGATGACGCAACGTCTCCTGTAATGTTATAAAATATTTTATTCATATTTTCTGTATAATTCATGTCGTCCATGCACATCTTTGTCATCGTACAATAATGTAGACTACTCGTTACAATATGTTAGCACATTTTGATGTTCCAACCTCATGTTCTCGTGACTCTAAGCACATGCATGCGTTATTTCCCACCCCATGTACTTGTTATTTTCCACACCCATGTATTTTGTTAGTTATCCACTCCAAGTATTTCTTATTTTTTCAACCCCGCATTTCACTGGTTTTCCCAACGCTATGTAGCCGGAATTGTTTTGTCAAAATAGACATTTCTGTATGTGCACTGATGATACAATTGTATATAATATTTTGCTCCACGTAATCCGAACCGGCGGTCCCAAGAGATGAGCTGTGACGAATTCAAATTGAACTCTCGTTTTCGTTAATTCAAATAGTGTAGTTGATAATGAAGTGTCATGTCCTATGCCTATGAATGTAATTATTTCATAAAAGTTGAAAACCCATTGCCAGACGATGTTTTTTTTTTTTTTTTTTATAATAATATTAATTAAATTATGATAATAATAATAATAATAGTAATAGTAATAATAAACTGCGTATTTTTTAATCACAGTTTCCCCTTAGGGTGAACCAATTAAGAGAGGTAATTCGAACTTTTCTTCAGCTACCGCCACAGACTCCATTATTTGGCTGCTGAGTAATGCAATGGATCCTTCACGCACCTTTTACTAGTTACCTGAATTATATTACCCAAACTCTGACATAACTTTACGTTCTTAATATGGCAGGGTATTCTTTCGGCAGGCTCCTATTCTTACAGACCTGATGAAGGCAGGTCCTCTCTTCTCAGATACTCTCGTCAAATAGCACCGATTCCACTAGATTGGCAACCTCAAATACATCACAAGGTGACGTGTTATCTTTCGCCCTGATACGTTTCTTGCACTTGAACGACCCTCCTTCACTGATGAGCTGCTTCACACGTCCCTTCATTATCCTTGCAAGTACCTTCATCCAGGGTATAGCTGTGACACAAGGAGTTTACTTCTGAGTGAAAAATTGATGTTCAAAAATTATTTTTAAACATCATATGATGCGTTGTTTTGCAAAGTTAAAGTAAATTTTGCAGGTTATTTTTTCACTATGCAAATATTGCTATTGTTTTTGTCGTGGTAAAGGCAATTAATATTGATATTGTTTTTGTCGTGGTAAAGACTATTTGTTACTATGACAATATGGAATTCTTTTTGACCCATTAACATTGCCTCAGTACAGAGCTGAGCTACATAGGCAACACCCAGGAAATATTTTTGAATCACACCGACTTGAACGATAATTATGCTGTTAAATTTGACTTTAATAAAAAGCATCAACACTTAAACACGTCTCAATGTACGACACGATAACAATCATACCTGGAGTGAAATATTTTTTAATTCAGAGAGTATTTATTATAGTTACTTAAAGCCTATGGCTTATAATGATAATAATTGTTCCTATTGAAGCACTCTATGAATCAATTATGATTACAGAGAAACAAGGGAACACACCAAGGGAACATACACGGACGCAAGACAAAGTAGGAATGAAATATGCGACACTGAATCATAAGTTGATTTTTTTATGCGTGTGCCTGGATACATTTTATGTTCCTCTCCCACATGGATATGTATATAACAAAACTCGATGATAGAAAGGTAAAGCACATCACCACCAGTCAGTCAACATATTCAAGGACGCATCCTAGCCTGACAATCACATACGTACAATGGGCCCATGGAAAGAAAGGTGGTTCCGCATTTCTCCTGGTGCATGCAGGAAGATTCGCATGCTAATATAAATAATGTTTGACTTTTATTTTCCTTTTCGCCCATGGAAAAGAAGATAGAAGTCAATCATTATTTCTATAAACATCGGGATCTTCCTGCACCGGCAGGGAGGGGGAACCATCTGGCAACATTTCCATTTATACCGTGGGACGGCACTCCGCCAGATGCGGAACCATCTGACAACATTACCATGTATACCGTGGGACAGCACTCCGCCAGATGTGGAACCATCTGACAACATTACCATTTATACCGTGGGACAGCACTCCGCCAGATGCGGAACCATCTGGCAACATTACCATTTATACCGTGGGACGCACTCCGCCAGATGCGGAACCATCTGACAACATTACCATTTATACCGTGGGACAGCACTCCGCCAGATGCGGAACCATCTGGCAACATTACCATTTATACCGTGGGACAGCACTCCGCCAGATTCGGAACCATCTGGCAACATTACCATTTATACCGTGGGACAACATTCCTGTCACAAGGCGTTTATGGAGCTCTTTAACGAACGCTTTTGGAACGGCAACTTTGTCGTTTGGTCGACTGCTTTGTTTTCATCGTGCGTTTCGGTGCTCTAATTGAAATGAATGTTTGATGAGACAACATAATTTACTTCTCAATCTATGTTGGGAATCCTTGATTAGATTATTACCGTAATTAAATTTAATTAATCACGGATACAATGTACTATTAGTGACAATGAAGGTTTTCGAACGCCCTCCCCCATATCTTAGCATACTTGTTCCCCCACCGTTGTATATCCCACCCACATTCAAATGCCCCTCCCACGGTATAGTGGGTGCTCTGAAGTCGCTTTTTGAAATTCGTAGTGTAAAGTCGTCAGCTAGCCCAATTCGTCGTTGTATTTTGCCTACAAATAACTGCCATAAATAGTGTCATGAGCACGGGAGTAACCTGCGATCATTATATAACTTTACCTTATCTTTTACTGTAACGAATAAAAAGATGTTGAGCCTTAATGATTTCAAAATTTTATTCAGTTGATTTGTAACGACAATGATGAAATTTCTTAGTTCGCATGTTAATTGTATAAAATAATTCAGTATTACGTTATTCCATCTATAGTGATATTTATATGACGTTACAACAAAGATTTTCAACAAATTCTTATTTATTACGTATGTTGATGGAACGGCATTCAAAGTTCCGTGTAAAAAACAGAAGTTTATAAATAAAACCGTATCCCCCTCCCTCGAGGGTCTAACAGATTCATTTCAGAGCCCTGGAGGAGATGGACTCCCTAATCTAACATAATCTTTCCCGAGTAGCATGAAGCCGTGTTTGTTCAATATACAACTTAGCTATACGCAACGTGACTTTATTCCATAGCTTCATCTATTCTAACTTACATGATATATATTCCTATACATGGGTTTTTCACAAATAAGTTCTGTTTAAAAATTCAATTAAATTTTTATACCAAATCGTTGGCATCGATTGGTAGCTTATATTCATCAAATGTAACTCACATCATAAGTAATACATATTGCAACAAATGTAACATTGTAATTTTACGACGTTGTTACATCCACAGCTCGTGATTGTGTGGTGTAGAATTATGCTCGACCATGTAATAGGGCCTTATACTTCTGAGAATCGTCCCCGAATTGTGGTTTCAAAAGGATGAAGCCACTTGCCACACAGCCAATGAAACCATGGAGACTCTGAATGAAATGTTTAGCAATAATATCTCTCCCAAGATGATCGGATCTAACTGCTCCAGACTATTATTTCTGGGGATATCTATAGGAGGAGTCTACATCAATAAGCCGGAGACTTTGGAAAACATAAAGGATAACATACGAAGAAATTCGTGCTTTTAATCTATCGATGTTAAGTTTCGTGATGGACAATGCCCTTGTAAGAGCTCGCTCTTGGAATGCTGTTGAAGGGCAACGCCTAAAAGATGACATCTTCCACAGTTAGTTTGTCTCAAACTTCCGTCTTATACTTTTCGATTACGTCAACGGAAATTGTGTGGGATTATTCACGTTTAATTGACTATGAAAACTAAGAACTCCCTTGTTTGTACATTATTTACATCGATGCAATATACTTACCCAATTATTGTTTATTTTTATTCAGCAGTTGCATTTAGTCACGTGCTTGATCGTGGTACACATTCAAAATATATAGCCATGAAATTACCTTAGTCTATTTTGCAGTCATTTCGTAAATAAATTTTGCACTTTCTTCCAGTGGAGTTGACTTTCAACATCAACAAATAATTTGCACAAATTCCTTTTTGTCGTCCTGTAATTAATTCAATTACAGACGAGAAGTATAGCAAATAATTTTTGCCCTAGGTCTTGTCTTGAAATCAAAACACTACCGTAGATTCGTATACGAGCATTGCTGCATTCGTCAGCACCGTACGGGCGCGAACATTTAAAGACTAGACAGAATAGGCAGCTGCTCGATAAACTTTATATGCTAATGTGCATCGCTTTCAATTACTTCGCCAGGTCAATTCAAATAGTGGAATTATTCAGCATGACCAATTTTAATAATCTGGACAAACAGGATTTCCCTTGGTCGTTACCTAAAATCGGTTCCATAGCTGGACTCCACTAATTTCTACCTCGTGATCACTTTTCCTCTCGTTAAAAAAAATAAAATAATATATAAAAAAGTTTATTCATACACAGATGGTACGTTCTTCGTTTGAAACATTAAATTTATACATAGTAAATGTTATAAAAATAAAATGACAAGCTTAGAACTTGTAACTACTAAGAAGTTGGAGCTGTGTGGGAGCGGTAGGAAGCCATTTTACTATCCTAGCTGGACATACGAACGAGACTATTGCCTAAACATGTCATGACGAGAGAGCTATATGGGTAAGTTTTAATGTACACAATAAATATGCACTTGAGATTTTTAAAATAAATTTGGCCTTAATACAGTAGTAACGAGTCTTCTTGCATGATTATATTCGATCATTAAGAGATCGTGCTTTGGCTTCGTACTTGTAAAATTGGACAGATTTCAGCATTAACATTGGATGAATGTTGTCGTTAAGCGACAGGTTTATCCGTTTGTAAGTCAACTGGGTCAGTCAACGACCACGTTCTTCCAGAAGAAAAGTCTGTTGTAATCTGGTTACTCCTTTAAAGGACGATAAAAAATTGTCCCGTAATGTCCGGTTTCTTATTCACCAGCACGCGTTACTGTTTTAATACGGCCAAACTTGTAGTCAACTTTAGGAATAGTATAGAAAAGAGATAACGATAACAAACTAATCAGATTTCTGTTGAGCGATAGTTCGAAAATCCGAAAATTTATCCAAGTCCAATCATGGTAACAGATTTTCCAAAACATAGTAAACATAACTCCACGTTATATAGGAAAGCTTTTTCTGACCACCCACAACCCCGATCACTAAAATTTTCCGTTCCGCCGACTCCAATCACGAAATTTGCGTTCTTTCACTCAGGCGTCGATGATAGTGAATCAGACAGCTGCTCAGTTAAAACAGGCGCAATTATGTAGCCAAGATAGCGTCACTATTATAATGCTATTGGAGCATATATCAGTAAATAAACATTGTTGAACCCTTTTCAGATATGTATCGGTAATATAAAAAAAATAGAACAAATACGTCATAGAATTTGAGTCAATAATCCGAAGTGTAAGGTTGGTTATTATATGGCAAATTCACCCTTGAATTTGAACTTATATTATATAATCAATTGGGCACTTATAATTGCCCGAAATTAACATTCATGACATAGGGCAGATTTGTCTCTCGCTCAAGACCATATTGTCCAACATATTCCTGAAAAAAGGGCCTTTGAATCGCGATTGAAAGGCGAAACAACGGTTTTGCCATTTTGTAGCAACATCCAGGATTGATTTGGGCCTCGTTTGCACTGAAGCATCATCGCGACTTATCGCAGGCTCCCTCATAGGGCTTTTCCAGTTAGAATAACATAAATGTAAAGAAGTGTATAAGTTATTTCGGAATCATACTAAATAGGCTGAGCAAAAAGCGAAAAGATAGCAACAGAGTTGGAACATGATTAGTCCTGCTGCCTGTTGAATTGTTCCCGAATGCTAACCTGTGATAAATTGTATAGGATTTATATAAAGCTCTAATCAAGATATGTAATGAGCATATAGATATTAAGGTTTCAACCAATGGAACTAAAGTGTTCGTTTCATCCGAGAAGCTCTGACAAAAAACGTAGTTATTCACGGAGGAGTTTTTTACAACGCGGACCCACTTTGTGCATCACCGCCTTCTGCAGACTACAACAAGCGGCTGGTGCGCATGCGCAGGTTGTGGGGGAGCATCTGAGTGTGGGCGGGACTATGGAACGAAGGGAGACAAAGTATGCTAAGATACGGGGGGAGGGTCGTCGGAAACCAAAATTGTCACTGAACATAACCCCCTTCAAAACCTGCATGACAAGCATTGGGGGATCAATCCATCGGCCTAATGAGTTTTAACGGTGGAAAGCAGGCAGCCAAAAACGAGGCGCCCTGAAACCTGCAGCACCGCTAGGCTGGGCAAGTAGTGCTGCAAAATTGAGGTATTGCGGAAACGAATTCTTCAGCCGTCCTAGCCATACTTACTTCTATATACTATCAAACATTTACCGTCTACGTCTCTCCACTGGTTAATAGTTGAATAGTTACATATGTAAATGTTTCTGTACGTGTCAAATGTGTCATGTTTACTGAGCTATTCAGTTTCTACAATAACAATTCAATTCCATCTCAAAATTCATGGAACTCTATTTCAGCAAGAGTCTCTTCTTTGTCGTCGAATCGGCAACATAAACCCAGGGTTGCATTCATCTTCTCCTGTTGGCCGCAATGCTCCTCCCGAAGGTCCTAAAAAGTAAATTAGATAAGTGTGCCGTATGTAGTCGGTCCTATGGCGTACTGATTGCTTCATAAATAAATATTTCACAGCTACCATTGTAAGATTTTCAAAAATTATTCTAGGGTCTATCACATACAATCGTTTCAGAACGAGGAACAAATCTTCATTTACTTCGTATTTTATGAAAATGTATTTATCTTAATTGCCTTTCACAACGAAAATTCCTAGCTTTCATTGCGTACGCTCCAAAGTTAAACTACAAGAAATGGTTATTTACATGATTAGGGGCTAAATGAGTTTGCTTTGATTGATTGCTACTAACGAATTATGAAGAGTTCAAGTGAACAACGAGATATGAATCGTTATGATTACAGAGATAATCAGAACTGCAATCTACAACCGGATTTTTTTAACTCATGACTGCTCTGTAGGCAGTGGGGCATCGGAAGACACGCGAACAGGATTTCTGTTCAATAATGTATTCGAATATCAAAAGTTGTTTACCAATATCAAGACTGGAGGCGCGGTTGTAGATGTTGGTCACAGCAACTCGTCGCAGTCGATTACATTAGGTAGCAGCTTCGCCAGCCTACAAGTCCGTCGCAGTCGATTACATTGGGTAGCAGCTTTGTCGCAGTCGATTACATTAGGTAGCAGCTTCGCCAGCCTACAAGTTCGTCGCAGTCGATTACATTAGGTAGCAGCTTCGTCAGACTACAAGTTCGTCGCAGTCGAGTACATTAGGTAGCAGCTTCGCCAGCCTACAAGTTTGTCGCAGTCGATTTCATCACGTAGCAGCTTCGTCAGCCTACAAGTTCGTCGCAGTCGATTTCATTACGTAGCAGCTTCGTCAGCCTACAAGTTCGTCGCAGTCGATTACATTAGGTAGCAGCTTCGTCAGACTACAAGTTCGTCGCAGTCGGTTACATTAGGTAGCAGCTTCGTCAGCCTCCAAGTTCGTCGCAGTCGATTACATTAGGTAGCAGCTTCGTCAGCCTTTGCGTTCGTCGCAGTCGATTACATTAGGTAGCAGCTTCGCCAGCCTACAAGTTCG
>SDVV010026481.1:0-12251 GCA_016164225.1 Gammarus roeselii | reverse complement strand
AAAAAAATATCCGTTTTCGGCAATAACCCATCTTCCTGTTCACCTTATGACCTGGTCGTGAGGCCTGACCGTATGGCCCAACCTTGCTCTTCGATGTCGGCCACCTGTTCATTTTCTCGACACATGGCTTCTAATTGACCGATGGCAAGGCGCAGGCCGGCTGGACACTTGTACCTCGTTGGGACCACACTGTTGACGTCACAATTTACGTTGATGTCACTATCAACGCTAACGTCACTATTAATGATGCCGTCACTATTAACGCTGATGTCACCATTAACGATGCCGTCGTAATTAACGCTGACGTCACTATTAACGCTCTTGTCACTATAAACACTGGCGCCAGTATTACCAATGACGGCACCAATAACGCTGACGTCACTCATAAAGTCGACGACTCTATTAACGTTGACGTAACTATTAATGCTGACGTTACTATCAATGCTTAGGTCACTTCCTAACGCTGATTTCACTACTAACGCTGACGTTACTATTAACGCTGACAACTTCATTGTGGCTGATGTCACTGTTACCGCTGACTTCCCCATCAACGCTGACGTCACAGTTAACACTGACGTTACTAATGATGGTGACGTCAATGCCAGTACTCTAACTAACACGCAAATACCCAATTGAAAAGACTACGATAACAATTCCTATTACAATACACCACCTCTGCATTACATTACACCTACACCTGTTTTTACGTTACATCTTCTCACCAATACACTATACTTCCTCCGCATTAAAATACACCTCCTTCGCTTTACACTACACCTCCTCCGCATTACAATACACCTTCGCATTACAATACACCTCCTCCGCATGACAATACACCTCCTTCGCTTCACACTACACCTCCTCCGCATTACAATACACCTCCTTTGCATTACAATACACCTCCTCCGCATTACAATACACCTCCTTTGCTTTGCACTACACCTCCACCGCATTAAAATACACCTCCTTCGCTTCACACTACACCTCTTCCGCATTGCAATACACCTCCTTCGCTTTACACTACACCTCCTCCGCATTACAATACACCTCCTTCGCTTTACATTACACCTCCTCCGCATTAAAATACACCTCCTTCGCTTTACACTACACTTCCTCCGCATTACAATACACCTCCTTCGATTTACATTACACCTCCTACGCATTAAAATACACCTCCTTCGCTTTACACTACACCTCCTCCGCATTACAATACACCTCCTTCGCTTTACACTACACCTCCTCCGCATAACATCAAAATTCCTCCGCATTGCAATGCATCTTTCCCGTTTTACATTATACCTTCTACGAATTACATCAACTTTCTTCGCATTACATCACACCTGTTTTGCATTTTAATAAACATCCTTTGCATTATATCACACCTCCTCCGCATGACATCCTACTTCCTCCGCATTACAATACATTCCTCCGCGCTCCTTTACACCTCTTCAAACACTAAAACAAGTCACACATTCCTTGTCTGATAGGATTTTTTTAAGAATATGACAAGTCACAAGCGATCAGGGAATTTAATATATGATTACATTCAACGAAGAAGACTATTACAGTCCCGGCCTTACTCTCAGCCAATTGTAAAATGGACAAAGTAGAGACTGGCCTCAAGCTGCAATATTAAGACTATTACAGTTCCGGCCTTACCCTCAGCCATGTGTAAAATGGACAGAGTAGAGACTGGCCTCAAGCCGCAATATTCAAGAGCGTCCCAGTCATTTATAGGCTATATGGAAAAGCCGATGCTCCTACGAGGATTTCTTTCTCACGCTTAAAGCTGGTATATGTTGCCGTATATCCCGATCATATAAGAGCGCTCTTAGTCGGCAGCAGCTTCAGCGTAAGTATTACTGTTATTGGGGTCGGTAAGGCTTCATCTCTAATTGCTGGACCTTTAATATGTTTAATAGCAGTGTCGACGAAGAAACAAACAATTATATTTTCCAGGAGTGATGGGTCAATTGATGACATCCATGACAAATAATGACGGCTGCCAATCGTAAACTTGACCTATTAATACTGAACTTGTGGGTTTGTGGATGAGACATTTAAAGCGAAGTTGTAAGTCTCTTTGATTACGTGTAAAATCGTTAAATCACATAGCATTCCTTACAGCAACGTGATTTATCTAAATAATTCATCCTCTGACAAACAGCACTCACCTACATGCCAGTTACCAAGCCAACCTAGGACAGATCATTCGTAGTGAAAAAACAAAGTTACCAGATATTGTGTATCCCCTACTCGCATGCTTGACTCACACTACTTCTCTTCTATCAATAAGATAGAGCGTCACTAAATCGTTTCAACTAATTCTCAGCTGTGGTTTTCATTTATAATACATAACATATTGTGAGTTATTTTGATAATGATATTTTCTTGAGTAATAATCAAGTGTTTAATCTGCTTGTTGGGTAAAACTGTCGTCGGTGAGCGCATGGGGGTGCGTTCAAAGATCGTCTTTCTATTGGCAATCCTCCTGCCTGGAGGAGGCAGCTGTGTGTCTTATCCACGTGTCTCGTTTTCGACACACCACTGATTGTTTTGCACTGTAATAGCAGGTGCAGAGTTCTTTTAATGATTATCTACTTCAACAAGCAATTCAGCAGCTGTTATTACAAGAATTATAGATGCAGCATGAACAATAACATCCTGCTATGTCAATATTTCAACGAAATATTGACAGAGCACTTTTCTTCTCAACGAAATAATGATCCGATTTAACGTTTTCTAGAACTCCAGTTTGCAAACCAGCATTGATATTGATAGTTGGTTAATACATGACCAATTCCTACACACTTTTAGTTATTCGCTGTCAATGACGTGGCATACATACTCTGTCTAGTTGAAATAACCAGCATAGAATGTAACGAATTTATTCGTAAATTATACACCACTGTTTGGCTCAACATTAACTTTAAGACTTGCTCATAAGAAATGGTGAATTCCAGTTAAAAATTAGGTGACAAAAAAATAATTTCAGGGTGGGAGGAAACTTTTTATATGAGACTTAAAACATCAGCTTGCTTATTACAAAAAAATATGCTCAGGGTAAAAGCGACATGAGATGCCCACGTTAGCATAATATGGCTCCAAAAAAAATTGAGGTAAGCGACACATGTGAAATGAACCTGATATAAAAGAAAACTGTGCACAAACCGAAACAAAGGAAACATCAATAAAAATTCAATTTTTTTCTTCAACTCTGGATGTTTGATGTTTTAGTACTTGGAACAATTGTGTTCATCCCTTCAATGCATTATATTGAACATATTTCTGAGACAAATAGGTAATCAGTAATTGAAATTCATGATTACATTTTGTTCATGTTGTTGAAGGTGGAATTCGGGAATAATTCTTTTAAAACAATTGAAATCAGTGGCCGATTACTCTTTGAATTAATCGCGCCCGTCTCTGTGTATCTTCCATTGGAAAATACAACAGTTCAAATGGAATTGGATTATAGAATCTATTGGACAGGAGGTGAGAACTTTATGAGTGGGTGAGCTGTGAAATAAAACAAATTTCTCAAATGATATAATCCTAATATTTGTTACACCTGGAGCTGTCCTCCCCATCTTTCCTCTGCTCTCCAAGCCCTCACTCAAGAACTAACGTCCGAGCCCACAAACTTTGGCCCTCAACCGGCAAGTGTTCTGTTAACTAACCGGGTGGGCACAAAATGGGGAAAACTCGCAATGCCGACTCCGGCAAGTTGGTGAAGGCGCTAATTACAGTTTACACTGCTGCTAACAATCGGGATAAAACACGAGGCATATGTGCAATGAATGCGAACATATGATGGTTAGAACTAAGAGCAAAAAGAAGAGTAGAGTTGTAGGAATAATATGCCGTTGGAAATAAAAGGCAAGAAACGGAAGCACATAACATTAACATAATTATTGATCAATAACAAATCACACCAAACACTTTGTTAAAACCAGCAACCGTCAATTCTCATGATGCAGGGGTTTTCATGTATAATTTCCTAGTTCTAATGTAAATATGACACTGTCAACATATCATCAGAATTTTCGTTGCTATTGATTGAAAGCCTAATTCATTAAACTTATTTCGCATCATACATTATAAATATTGCCATATATTTCGCGAAGTAATTTTTTATTATTGTTTTATTTTGAAGAAAATTCAGAAACTATCAATTAGGCAGCAATTTAATAATCTTCACTTATATTTTGAAAACCAAGCGGTTCCAATGTTGTAACGCAAAGGGCTTTCATAAGAATACCTGTTCACGGAAACATTCCCTTACCTCGCAGCATTCGATTCTTTGTCGCTAAATTTAGGGAACTTGTCACCGTTCTGGTTCGACAGAATCATGTTCGATCTCGGAGAAGAAGAAAAACAGTCAACATCGTACCTGTTCGACAAGACGTCTCACGTATGCCCTAGAAATCTGTACCAAGGCGATCGGACGAGCTCCAAATGGGCAAATAAACGGTTTGTCTTTACACAACTCAGATTGTGATTACGATTGGTTCAAACGACTGTGAGAAAAAAATATAATTCGCCCTGTCATTTATTGAAATGGCTGTTGGTGTACAAGCATGGTTGATTGAACACAAATCCTGTTATTCATTAATTTGCAATAACCGGTAACCAAACCTTGAACTTGAAATGAAATGTGTAAATACAATGACTCACAACTTCTAACTTGGCAGCGCCATGTCATTAATTATACATTTCAAAAAATGTTCCATGGCGGAGCTCAGACGTATACAGAGACAGATGGACCCGATAATGAGAAAATTTAAGGAAGATAATAGGCTAACAAAGATAATGAAAATGTAAAAAAATAGAATAATTAGATGACCAAAGCCAGCTGACTTTGATCAAGTCGCGGAACGGAACGGAGGAATAGAAAAAGGTTTAACTACAACACTGCCTTTTCACAATGCTACCAGCACATACAAGACTCAATGTGAGATCTTCACTCGAACTTTGAGTTATCTGTGGTATAGGTCAAACTAATAGTATATAGTTCATTTCCGAAATTTTCCAACTATTGAGTGCGCTTTAAGGTTTGAGCAGTGTAACCAAACGAAAACTTCACGAATGACTCAGCTTCCCTCGATGCGGCGCTGCTTCTTCGCATGGCACACAGTTGCTAATGGAAATGAATCTAATGAATTGATATTAGACCCTGGATATGAAATGATTTTGATTCATCAATCAAATAATATTCCGCTCACGATCAAATTCAATTTGTTTTATTGATTTCGAGTAAACGGATTCTGCGGATAGATAGTTAAATATGGATATAAATATCCGTAGATCAACATTCGGTCGGGGTTGGATTCCTTCTTGTCATTAGAGAGTTTCAGCATCAACAACAGTGAGCTCAAGCGAAACGGCAGTATGCCACCCATCAAGTGACTCCTGCAGAATAAGAAGCTTAATGGCTCACGAAGAGCAGCTGTTGTGTCTCAAGCAACAACAGCAGAAGTTCCCTCAAAGGTCTTGCCTCTATGGTAGCTGCATAAGCTGCAATTTGCATCATAGGCAACAACAGATGGCCTTAGCGAACAACACTTCCACCCTACACTTCCGTCCTCTCCGGCTGTATGCAAAGACAATTGGACTCGCCAGCAACAGTGAGTTTACCGAGCCCCAGCAGCCTCAATTTCTATTACTCTCGAAGGCAATGATAACATAGGCGTTTATGGGATCAATTAATGATGTTTTCGTGATATTTTATCCTAGGAGAATTTAGGAGAGGATCGGAAGACTGGACGTCTGGGCGATGGATGATAGAAGATGGGGGAGAGGGCAGGATGGGCGTGGAGTGTCGAGGGGGCATCTGAGCTTGTGTGCGAGGGAGGTGCTGGATGAGAGAGGGTGGGACACTTGTATGGAGGTGGAGGGAAAATGGATGCTCGGGTTTGGAAAAGGGTCAAGAGGTCAGCTGATTGCGAGGTAAACGGACGGGCCTGGAGGTGGTGATGAGACATGAAGGGATGGACGGACATGCAGGGTGAACGAATGGGCCTGGAGGTGGTGATGAGACATGAAGGGATGGACGGACATGCAAGGTGAACGAATGGACCTGGAGGTGGTGATGAGACATGAAGGGATGGACGGACATGCAAGGTGGACGGATGGGCATGGAGGTGGTGATGAGACATGAAGGGATGGACGGACAGTGGAAGTGAGAAAGATAGTGAGGAAATGAACATGTAAGGACGAGCTTGACATGACTGATTTTAATATGAGAGTGTGGGAAAAGACTTCAGTGAATGAAAAATATTTCTAGGAGATGACTGTTCTACTGACTTATGTATAGACAGTATAACTTTAGGTATGTTGCAGTTACTAAAGTTCAAACATATTTCTGCACATGATATATTAGATTGCGATGCTTGGAATGACATTTAATTGGGATGCGAAGGGAGACTGGACGATAAACATCAAAACATTATTGAAACATGTTTCCAAAGAAAATTTCATTGATTTAACGGAAAGCGAGGAACACAGAATCAGCAAGTACGGTGATTTTTTTTTTAATATCAATTTTTCTTCGTGTTATGCGGTCGTCATCAAGCCTTGATCGGTCATACCGATGCTATTTATTGTCTTCTATTAAGGTCAAAATAACAACGAAGTATACATCAACGAATTGACATCTCTACCCGCTCGATGACCAATTAGCCGCTGTGAGACGGCTTGTAGCTACTCAATACCAAGGTGCTGATCATTTCATTTCCAAACTAAAATAAGTCAATTTTCAAACATGTATTGCGTCAAATGTCAAGGAGAATTAAAAATACAATACGGATTTCCTCCAATTTAATAGTTACAGATACAGATACAAACACTAGACTGAATCCCTCAGAAAGGGGGGTGGCCGACAGCAAGGCACACCTCCCGCTCATCTCATACACGCATACTCCCACAACTAAGCCCTTTTGCGCTAAAGGGTCTGGCCGGGAGATCATGCAACACACCCTCCAGGCAAGAGTGCGGTCCAACGTGTGTGACTGGATTACCCTTGCCGCGTCTTGATGACCGCCCCCCCCCCGCCCGCCCACGACAATTCCGTCTCTCAACGGGAAGCCATAGGCGGGAAAGAGCATCAGGGCAGCGTTAAAAGTCACAAATTTTCAATCAGGCTCTCTGGCTCCCGCCACACTCAAGTCTCTCCTTCCTAACGCCCGCTTCACACCATCCATCAACCAAGCCTTCGGTCTCCCTCTAGGCCTACGTCAACTCACCTCTGCCTTCAACACAGTTTTCACCAAATTCCCTAAATCTATCCTCATCATGTGTCCGACCCGTCTCAGAACCGGAGAATAAACTCTGTCCTCTAACTTTTTTTCACCATCACCGTTCTAACTCACGACACGTCGTTATTGATCCTGTTTCTCAGCGTCACACCAGACTTGATCCCCAAACATTTATCTCGAAGATATTTAACCTTCTTCTCTCTTCTTCTCTCACCTCCTCAAGTCGCATCTCCGTTGAGCACAGTTGGGCAACTACACCCTCGTACAGCTTTCTCTTTGCTTCCATACCCAACGTCCTAGGGCTCATTTAATTCTTCAGGTCACCCAACACTTAACCCCTCCTTCACTCGCGACTTCACTTCAGTTTCCACTAGTTCAGTCTTCTCCGGATGGGAGCCCAGATATTGAACTCCCTCCAATAACTCGCCTTGATAGTAACAGTAATTTAATTTTTTCCACTCCAGCCTCAAAATTCACGATTCCGTCAAAAAGAGTGTGTAAATCTACGGTTTGTAAGAAACATTTCCTGTCATGACTGCTCAATTTCTATTTAATGATAGCAGGTTAGATTAGTCAATTTGAAATGATTGTTTTATCTTCTAGGTAAGTTTACGTTACGTTAGATTAGCTTAACGTTCTGGTAAATATAGGATACAACTAATTTTAACTGCATAAACGTTTTATAGTACTCATTTTCGGTGGAAATTGTTAAGCTTTTTTGAAATCGGCCGATAAATCCAAAAAGTTGTATTATTATCGTCGAAGTTGGCACTGAGTCTGTTGTTTTAGGAAAAGATATAAAGATTGGGGCAGATTACACAATCCTCAACAACTGGTGTGACACCTAATCTTTTGAGGCAAGTGTATTCCCTCCTGACTACATGAGGCCCATATAAGTGATAGGCCTGATGCCTTGCTTTCGTATTCCTACGTGCTGCACAACTTGAGCCTCCGGGTCCTGCAGGACACAAGAAACCTGTTAGTGTTCCTTCGCTTTTTCTGGTGTCTGTCAACGTATAGAATTTTTCTTTCTATAACAGCTTTACATAATAATATTTAGCAACTGAAAATTCTCATTCGACAATCCATTGTTGTTTCAATTGTAAATTTATTTCTATAATTCACAGGTAGTCATACATGTAAATCAACAAAAAACATTGCAGTTTCCTACATTATGTTTCCCTGAACGAATTCAACAATTTCCACATATTTATTAAACTTTGTTAGTGTCATGGGTCTGACGATTCACACTGCCACAAACATTGAACGGGCCGATTATACTTTGTTAGTGTAATGGGTCTGACGATTCACACTGCCAAGAACATTGAACGGCCGATTAAACTTTGTTAGTGTCATGAGACTGACAATTCACTCTGCTACGAAATTTGAACGGGCCGATTAAACTTTGTTGGTATCATGGGTCTGACGATTAACTCTGCCACGAACATTGAACAGCCGATTAAACTTTGTTAGTGTCATGGGTCTGACGATTCACACTGCCACGAACATTGAACGAGCCGATTAAAATTTATTATTGTCATGGGTCTGACGATTCACACTGCCACGAATATTCGATTAAACTTTTATGAAATTCTGAATTAAGACCCTCCTGAAGCGTAATGAATAATTCATATGGAAATTATTGATCCAATATTTCGCACAGCAATAATGTAAACATTTGTTCGTCTCTGAACATTCAGATTGTAGCGCATTCTCACCTAATGCTTACTCATTATTGCTTCCCTCCAAAATGATGAACAAATCTCATTATCTTTTGAGGCAAGGCTAAAATGAACGACCCAACGGAACGAGGAGTGTAATTCATAAATACTTATTAGCTTTTTGGGAAAACCAGTCTTTCGCGTGCTTTTATAATAACCAAAGTATGAGAGGCACCATGACAGCGGGGAAGCAACACATTAATGCTTTACTAAGAATCACTAATATTTTCTGAAAAGTTTGAACACTTAGATCATCTGAAATTATTCACAATGTTGTCCCTCATCCTTTTCCCACAAATGCGCCTCCACACCGTGCACGGGCAGGCTTGAACGATAGAGGCTGCTCCCCCCGCTCAATAACAACACTCTGGATAGGTGTGATTAATGGGTAGGGTGGGAACAAAGAGTAGATGCACGGAGCTCAGTCGTATTTGCGTTAGATTCGCGAATGCGAACGGACAATGGATCGCAATGGGCATCAATGGACTGCATAAAGCTTCACACCAACTGATTCGGCGGTGAAGGTAATGAACCTTTGGCGGTGAAGGCAATGAACCTCATCATAGTCAAGACAGCGGAGGGCATCACAGTCAATGTATGTTGAATTTCAGGAATTATCATTAATCGAAAAGGAGGATTGTGCGTCGATGTGTGCTACGAGTCAACCGTCATGTCAGTGTGGCGTGAGAGGGCTTTACTAGAGTGCGCGTGGGTTCATAAGTATATTTCTTGTTAAAGAAGTGTAAATTATTGCAATTAAAACCACCTGTATTTACGGAGATCTTCACACAGTTATTGACTCTAAGTTTCTCATTTCTCTCCATACATGGAATGAAATGCATTTCATCCAATGTATGGAGATGTCACACTATGAAATTTTTTGGCACAGTCAAGAAAGTCGCTTCATACGGGTTTGACTTTTCCATTTGTCGGTGTATTTTATTAGGGCAGTGTCATGCTTCGTCGACTGCTACTGTCATCATTTGTCTAAAGATGTTCCTAAGGTCCGGCCAACACAGGGCCTCTTGAACTGAAACCTTCACATCGGTGCATTTGGATTGCTCTCGAACGAATTAACAGCTTAGATTTTTTCTCAAAAATCAGCAGCAGCAAAACAATGAAGCAATGAACGGCTTCAACTTCCAATGTGACAGTAGGTTAGCTGGTATCTTGTGCACGACGAGCAGTGGGAAGTCAATGAAAAGTCGAACAAACAACTCCAAATTTTTCCAAATTTAATTGAACCTTGGGACTATTATGAAAGCAAAACGTTCAAAGGTGCACAAGAGTTTGAAAATTTCACCATTTCATTTTGTTAGGTTAGTGTTAGTGTTAAACACTCGGTTATTACTTTATCATGAATTATTATATGAACAATATATCTCGACCCGTCGCACCAAGACGAAACTGCCACTCCGTCACGTTCAAGATCAACAGCTGAATGCGACCGTTGGATGCTGAACTATTGTATACCAACAACCACCTGTTTGATCGATCACACAAGCAGAATGGAAAAATATTGTTCCTTTTCAAAACGCTAGTATTTTGTGCGTATTTCTTTGGATGGGGATTATTATTACGCATAAAAAAAATATTACAGCATTTTTGACGCTTTAAATTACTGCCAAGTTAATGAATAGTTCATATTCTACTGATATAAATTAACAGAATTTCGATGACGCAAAATCTAGTGCACCTATAAGCACTCAGGCTTTCTATTTAACATAAAATAAAATTGCAAATTGACAACTGCGAACAAAATATATTTCAGAAAGGAACCACAGAAAAGCAATGTTTACGATGAAACTCTCAATGAAAATCAACGTACAAAATTACGTAGCACTTATCAATCATATTCAATTTTCTTTCGTCGTATCGCCTACAGAGGTGACTCTTTGCAAATGACAAAGTCTTCGCCTACAAAATGCCGTTACTTCCTAAACGTACCGGGTCACACAAAACGTCGATACTTCATAAACTTCCGGGTCACACAGTACATTAATACTTCATAAGCCTACTGGGTCACACAAGACGTCGATGCTTCCTAAATTTACCCGGTCACCCAATACGTCGATACTTTCTAAGCCTACCGGGTCATACAATACATCGATACTTCCTAAATGTACCGGGTCACACCATGCGTCGATACTCCCTAAACCTACACGGACACGCAATACGTCGATACTTCCTAAACCTACCAGGTCACACAATACATCGATACTTCCTAAATGTAGCGGGTCCCATAATTGGGAACAACATTTCCTCGCCGACATAATTTCTGTTATCGATCCTAATCATTCAAACTTCACGCACACGCACAAAAACACGCACACACACACACACACACACAAACGCACACGAGTGCGCACACACTCACTGGCCAACATCCTCCAGATTTGACACAGTTACCCCCTTGGCTTCTGTTGGCAAACCAGTGTTCCTCTGCAAGTAATGAGCCTCATTATTAATTCTTCAGACTTTATAAGTGGACCGAGGGATGACGCTGAGCAGCCTTAATTAGAAAGCTGAAGTCGTTTAGACGAGGGTAGACAACGGGGCAGAGGGACGTTCACAAGGGTGGATAGAAGATAACAAGGAAGTGTCGGCCACGTGACAAAAGAGCCATTAGGAAGCTGAAGTCGTTTAGGCGAGGGTAGCAACGGGACAGAGGGACGTTCACAAGGGTGGATAGAAGATAACAAGGAAGTGTCGGCCACGTGACAAAAGAGCCATCGTAATGGTGGGTAGTTGACAACTGAGCGAATAAGGGACAATGCAGCATGGATGGACTCCGGGACCAAGAGACCATCACAAGGGAGCATTGGAGACAAACGAGAATGAGCACGAATTGGAAAGAGGTCCAAACAAGTTATATACTATGATAAGATAACATGTCAATATCCTAGCATATTGGTGTATTGGGGATAACACGGGCGAGGAGGTCAATAGAACAAATAGCCCACTACAACTGAGGATAAGGATCAACACTGGATGGATCAGACAACGAGACGAAGGATCACCATATTTAGGCTACGAGACAGTATTGGAGGGGTACGCAACAGGATAATGGTACAACACACTTGCGGAGAGGGGACAGTTCAGGAACAGAAAACCGTGTGATGAATAATCACCATAGCTGAGTGCATGGAACAGCGCAGGATGGGTAGACGACGAGCATATATATATATATATATATATATATATATATATATATATAGAGAGAGAGAGAGAGAGAGAGAGAGAGAGAGAGAGAGAGAGAGAGAGAGAGAGAGAG
>SDVV010026480.1:0-12252 GCA_016164225.1 Gammarus roeselii | reverse complement strand
CTGCCAGCCTCCTGCATAGTACTAGTAACCCTTACCATCTTCCGTGGCAACCTCACTCTACTAGCCTCCTGCGTATTACTAGTAACCCCTCCCCTCTTCCGTGGCATCCTCACTCTGCCAGCCTCCTGTATAGTACTAGTAACCCCTACCATCTTCCGTGGTATCCTCACTCTGCCAGCCTCCTGTATAGTACTAGTAACCCCTACCATCTTCCGTGGCAACCTCACTCTGCCAGCCTCCTGTATAGTACTAGTAACCCTACCATCTTCCGTGGTATCCTCACTCTGCCAGCCTCCTGTATAGTACTAGTAACCCCTACCATCTTCCGTGGTATCCTCACTCTGCCAGCCTCCTGTATAGTACTAGTAACCCCTACCATCTTCCGTGGTATCCTCACTCTGCCAGCCTCCTGTATAGTACTAGTAACCCCTACCATCTTCCGTGGCAACCTCACTCTGCCAGCCTCCTGTATAGTACTAGTAACCCCTACCATCTTCCGTGGCAACCTCACTCTGCCAGCCTTCTGTATAGTACTAGTAACGCCTACCATCTTCCGTGGTATCCTCACTCTGCCAGCCTCCTGTGTTGTAGAAGTAGCCACTCCCTTCTTTTGTGATTACATCACCCTGGGGGCCTCCTACGAGCATATTGGGACACCGCTATATGTGATGATAGTCATGAGTTAAACGCATAGACGGAATGTTTGGCTAACATTTCACAGAATATATGTGCATACGTCGAGCCGGCCAGTTTGTAAGAAGCCACCGACTCATGTTGCAGGCAGCCTTGCAGTAACCTTGTTCTCAATCTGCAGGCAAAGTCAGTATTTATTGAAGTGTGTCTTTATTTTTTCCTCATCAGTGATCATTTCATAAAAGGCCTAAAATAATGAAGGTAAAATATTCGCCTTAGCTCAGCATTGTGCATTTTCATGCAGATACCCTGGAACAGGTCAGACGTAAACAAGGTGGTGTACGTGGAGCGTAAACAAAATAGCCCCATGTTATATGGATTGCGTTGGTTTGATGATTCATATCTACTCACAATTCTGATATTGAAGTCTTCGTCATTGGAATGCATAATACCGTATTAGATCTCATATCCATCATTGGTGGAATGGGCTTACGAGTTCCTCAATTTAAAAAAAAATAGGCCTTCAACAATCCTATTAACATAAACGTTAGTTTTCGGCTTAACGCTACACTAGATCTCTTCGAATGTTTGATAAAGCGTTCTGCTTCTGTATGAAAGAGATGAGGTAACGTTCCGCATTTCCATTCCGTAAGTGTCCCTAATACAATGATTATTATTTTCACAACATACCAATATGTAGATAATTGAGCTCTTGAATCCATAATCTACAAATAATCAACACTGAAGAATAGACAACGTCCGTAGAGCATTCTTTGTTTATCGGATTTGTAGACCACTTGGTGAAGAAGTGTAACAATCTGGAGACGACCCCAATGCTCTGCTAATGGTTGCGATTGCCAAACGGCCTACCATGCTTTACATTTCTTGCGATTTGGTAATCAGGACTCCAATGACACGATGGCATATTTTAAAGCGTATGTTATCGCATCAGTCTTTTACAGGAGATGATTATGTGTCCACTATATAAAGATCTAGATCACATGACAGGTTATTCAAATCTGCTGCAATCGTCTTAACCTCATCTTGTAAGTGTCTAAAACTCGTCTGATGGCCTAACAAGACCTAACAATAAGTGGTTTGGGTGGATAAAAAAGAAGAAGCTATTTTGGATACTCCCCAACTTTTGATTAAATTTATAGAACGATGTGAAGTGAAAAATAAACATTAATTAGCATGCATGCACTTTTTCCTAGCTATGCATGCTATTGTTCATTAATATGTCTTTTAACTACCCGCATATGTGTGCCATGTCGAATCAAGAGATTTGTTATTGCCTGATGATAGCCGTGTCGGCTATCATTACCTTTTTAGAATTTTGTCGTCAATTACAATGTTAGACTCGTCGATGTTGAGGACTCGGACACTGATCAATATGTTGTGACTGAGGTGCGACATGCAGGTTGGGGTAGTGATTGATGATTAAATGCTGTTGGTAGCGTCCTTGCTTCCGGCGTATTCATTATACACAACTACACTTGTCCTGAGTAAAATTAATATAACCTTTCGTGGTCAAGGATCCAGTTGGAGACAGGTTGGCTGAATTGCAGAATATCGTATTCATGTAAATTTTGGGTCATTTACTAATTTTATAAATACTTCTCCGGCAAGTATTGGAGGATTGACAAGGAGTACCGAACAAGTTGATGCAGTTCAGAAAAAGGTTCTTCTCGAATTTGCAATTGTACACCATTGTCAATACTTTTTTCTTTAGGATTGCGTACGGACTTGCAGATGCCAAAAAAACGCTCACACGTGAAAATGAGGGCTATTCTTGGAACGTCAAAAAAATGAAGCTATGTTTTCATTTTCATCAGTCAAAGTAATATAATTGTCTGCAACTCGTGTCTTCTTTCAACTCTGACATAAAAATATTATCGTCTACATGTTCACAAACGTTCGAAATTTTATATCCAACATAGATCACATGCGCTATGCATGAATATCTCTAGTCCAACACCGATCAATGTTTAACTGGTTCATCTGTTCAACGGCCTTCACAGCCTCAGCTATTCAATATCTCTAGTCCAACACCGATCAATGTTTAACTGGTTCAACTGTTCAACGGCCTTCACAGCCTCAGCCATTCAATATCTCTAGTCCAGCACCGATCAATGTTTAACTGGTTCAACTGTTCAACGGCCTTCAATGCCTCAGCTATTCAATTTATAAAGATTCCTTCTGAACGATGATTCGATCATCGTCCATGCCTGTCGCCAACATAGTCGACAGGCATGGATGCCACCTTGTGGTCCGACATGCAAAAGTTCTATAGTCATAAACTTGTTCGGGACATAAGGAGGCGAAGCTTGTGTGTCGGGAGTGAGGCAGAGAGACATTTTGTGGTAAGTTTCACGATAAACTTACTGAAGACACGTTGGCTTCTGCTTGAAATTGAATAAAATCGATTTGAAGCTCCTGTACTGTTCCAGATGCATTTCCTCTGGTAGTCGGGTAAACCACATGATAATGGCATAACATACCAAACAGTTCATCCACAGTTGAACGTAACTATCATCAACGGAAATTAAAGCCGAGTTGTATGCACCATACTGTTTAAATTACACGATTTGAGATATCTTAGTTGCAAGCTAAGACAATATTAATTAATTGTAATACTACCCATACCATAGTGTAAATTTTTTGCGACTAGTGAAGAGATTCTACTAATTATTCATACGATATTACTGCTTTACCTTCCCTGGTGCGGTAGTTTATCACAACATCTAATCATCTTTCTCTCTAACTATGAAAGCAGCACTGGACTACGACTTCGTCTTCTTACCTACATATGGAGGTTAGTCTAAGCTACCTATTATCTAGTCTGGTCTATCAGACTGTTGGACATAATTGTGATTTTTTCTTGTGTGAGGAAACTAAGATCATGGGTTCGCGATGAGGCATGAAACGCATGTCCGTCACCCTTATCTAACTGTTTAAAATGGAAGAAGCACTATAAGCGGTAACTTCGGCATCTAACTTTCCATCTTGAATACTTAATCCCTTAAACATTACTTTACCATGATGTGATGCTTCGTTTTCATTTAATCTCACATAGTACCTATTTTACTTACTCAAAAACCGCGAAAAATTTAGGAGTAGACGAAAACACACACCTTCACAAATACAACAATACATCTCGTTCATTGGGGGTGGAAATAAATGATTTAATAATCATGATAATAATTTTAAATCTTTACGCATTCATTTTCTTACTTTACCGTGCGGTCCTTGACTATACGTATATGCTGGACGCATTGAAGGCCAGTTTCGTGGATAAGGGGAAAAGACAGTCAGTTCATAGATGATAGTTTAATACTCATAACATAATTACTGCATTAGTTGCCATTTTTTGACGTTGGAACAAGGTCAGTGCGTGGCAGAGAACGCAGTCATATGTGATGATGCGCATTGATGTTCTGTGCACTGTGATGCCCGGGACGTCTTGCACAATGACACCACCTACAGAATGATGCCACACACACAAGGACGTTATGCATCATGTGTTGCCGAACACAGAACGTCGCGCAGCGACCTTAGAGGATGTTCCTGACCAGAGGCAACACCTGGAGCCACTGTTGCCGGTAGCGGCTCTGCATGCCGGCGACGGTCCTCCGAAGGTTGGCAGTGATACGCCTCTGCTCTTGTTGTGTACAGCGGTAACATCTACCTCCTGGTCCCAGTCGCAGGACTTGGGCTACGGAAGGAGATGGTAGAATGTTAATCTTTATCATGAAACATGAAACAAGCAATACAAATAAAATAAAATTTCACTCACGTTCATTTCGTAGCATTTTAATGGATGAAGATTTTTTGATTCCACTATGAACAAAATATTTTGAAAGCGAGTACAGCGAATTTCTATCGCCGTAAATTGTGAAACGAAAATGATGGAACTTAGCACACTCACGATAGCCCAAATTAGCCAAAAAATGACTCAATCCTTTTCACGTATTCATCATAGAAAACGGGAAATTCTTCAATCCATGATTTAGGGCATACATTACTCAACTTACAAGTTGGAAATCTGAGACACATATGTACCATTTTATTGAACATTGAAGGATGTATTAGACATAAAATCTGTCCATGAAATCTGCAATGAAGGCCATAGCCATATTGGCTCAACTACCATGAGCTTAAATATGCCAATGATGATGTGAGTGCAGGTTTGGTAAAATGATGGCGTCGCTGTGCAAAAAAAGCGTCAAAAAAACAGAAACATGGAACAAATTGGATTTTTCTTCTGGAATGATTCGGATTGTATTCATGAGTCAACTCGGTAAGAGGATTGTATTCATGAGTTATCTCGGTAAGAAGATTGTATTCATGAGTTATCTCTGCAGGAGGATTGTATTCATGAGTTATCTCGGTAGGAGGATCGTATTCATAAGATATCTCGGTAGGAGGATTGTATTCATGAGTTATCTCGAAAGGAGGATTGTATTCATGAGATATCTCGGCAGGAAGATTGTATTCATAAGTTATCTCGGTAGGAGGATTGTATACAGGAGTTATCTCGGTAGGAGGATTGTATTCATGAGTTATCTCGGTAGGAGGATTGTATTCACGAGTTATCTCGGTAGGAGGATTGTATTCATGAGTTATCTTGGTAGGAGGTTACGCTGAATTCGTCAACACTTGGTCACAAGAAATATTTCGTTGTTGTGGCTCAGGATTTTGATTTGTCGATATTTTTTAATAGTTCAGGCAGGCTACATTTGTGTCAGATGGCACTGAACTTGCCACATTCGTATGTCAGATGGCAGTGGACTTGCTACATTCGTCTGTCAGATAGCGGTGGACTTGCAACATCCGTCTGTCATATGGCAGTGGATTTGCAGTATTCGTCTGTCAGATGGCAGTGGACTTCCTACATTCGTCTGTCAGATGGCAGTGGACTTCCCACATTCGTCAGTCAGATGGCAGTGAACTTGATACATTCGTCTGCCATATTGCTGTGGACTTCCTACATTCGTCTGTCAGTTGGCAGTGGACTTCCTACATTCGTCTGTCGGATGGCAGTGGACTTGATACATTCGTCTGCCATATTGCTGTGGACTTGCTACATTCGTCTGTCAGCTGGCAGTGGACTTGCTACATTCGTCTGTCAGCTGGCAGTGGACTTGCTACATTCGTCTGTCAGCTGGCAGTGGACTTGCTACATTCGTCTGTCCGATAACAGGTGATAGTGGACTGATCGCTATTGAGTCGTGGTTGACGGCATCTAAAGTAGCAAAAGAAAATTCGATTATGGTAGTCTATAACCGAGTAAACAAACTAAAATTTTCCCACGTGGAATTTGACTTTATCTTTCTGTGAATATTAGTTCTAAACGTACATTGAATATTATTTCTAAACGTACATTGAATATTATTTCTTAACGTACATTGAATACACAGTAGCAAAGGCAAACATTTTTTTACGAGTTAAGATATACATGAATATTAAATAGTGAGTTTTCGCTAATTCTTTGAGCCTCATGAGCGATGAACATGACTTTTTAATATTCAGCAAAATATGAATCTCGAAAAATCGAAAGCAATCCTGTGAGCTGAGCTCATAGATGAAATGGTCTTGTTTGAGTCACTGGTAACCAAGTCTTCTCTCCTCCGTTCAGAGACCAAGTATCCCCCCCCCCTCCTCACAGTTCACACAGTTCAAAGACCAAGGATTCCCCCGCTCTACTCACTAACGAAGGAGAGCTCTCCGGCAGAGTGGCAGCGTTTCTGGTCCAAGAAGCACTGCGTCAGGGTATTCACCGCCTGCGGATTAGCCAGGACCTGGTCTACCTCCCTGAAAGTGATGCTGGCGAGGTTGATGTTGTCAGCGAACGACCCCACACTTGGCGTCTGAGCGGCATGCCTCTGGCACGACGCCATGGCGACGACGCCACTCAGCAGGAGCACGATGGTGATGGGGCTTGTGCTAGGCCTGGTGGGAATTAAGTTAGGTTAGGGACCAGAAATAGACTACTATTGGATAGGATAGGGGATCACAGATAGGTGTAAGGTTAGAATATTGGAGTATTGATTGTCGTTAGGTTAGAATACATGCCACTTATTGGAGTTTGGTTTGGTTTGTATATTGGCTACCTATCGAACTTAGAATAGGTTAGGTTCGGGCCCACAGACAGACGGATGGTTAGGTTGGGATACTCGGGCACAAATAGTCATTAGGTTAGGATGGTGCACCCCAGATGGTTAGAATTCTAGTCACCCATCCGAGTTCAAAAATGTAAGGTTAGTAACCACAGATAGATGTTAGGCTTGGTTAGGACAAGGGGTCACAAATAAACGTAAGGTTAAGATACTGGTCCACGAACTTAAAGCAGCGAGAAAAACGTTGTCACGTTCCGACTGGGGTCCAGCCGGCACTCGGGCCGGGTCATACAGGCATGCAGGGCAGTGGCCCTAACTCACTAAGACCCACACATATCCTTACATCTTTTACTACACAATGAATCAGCTGGCAATCAGAATTAAGAATTCACAGCAATTTTTTTATGCAAGAAAATTCCATGTACGATGGCAATATTTTGTTTCATCAGGATATGGTGCAGATTTATTGTGTACTTGAAGCTTGCAAGAATACCATACAGTCTGTGTACGGATAAATTTTTTAGTTATATTAATTTGAACATTTTTACCTGATAGCTCTTTTTCAGAGACATGTTCTGGAAAGAGTAGGATGATCGCTCTCGTTCATATATGGTCCCATATAATCATTATTTATTTATCTGACATTACTAAACACATTACCAAAATAAGGTGACCTAACAGGTGATCATCAAAATAAAGAATCAATTTAGTTGTTAGACCAATATTGTCGTGCGAAGGTGTTCCACAATAACAGCTGCTCCACTATAACTCTAGTGTTGTAAGTAATGTGTTACAGGAATAGAACTGTTTCGCTTCCTTATTATCAATGTGGATAAAATTATTCCATAAAGCGGGGACATGGATAAAAACCGTCACATAATAATAAATGGAAAATTCACCGATCTTTCGAATTATTTTTCTCGATATTTTGTATGTAAATACGTTTTCTTCACGTAGAATCACATAATTTGACGAAAACGGCTGTTGTGCCGACAGTAATAGTTTGTAAATATAACATCAGGTGAGCTCAAATGTGTCACTTAGAATGGAAATATTCAACTGGACAACATTTGCCGTACAATTTTTGAGTGTAGATTAAACATAATTCGAACTCGTAATTCCTCTCATCGGTGAAGGGTTAGTGAAAGGATGAATTAAAAAAAATCAGAAAGATGGTCTCAGTTGGACGTATTGCGTTATGAATGTGTGTGTGTGTGTGTGTGTGTGTGTGGGTGGGTGGGGATATGTGCACAATTTGTACATAAAGGAGGCAAACAAACAGTGTGCATGTTGGTTTGTAGAATATCTGTTATGACATTGACAGCGGCACCGTTCCTGATGTTTAAACACCACCCCATGCAAAACAATCCATATTAAAACAGTAAATATATTCAAAACCAATACCATAGCCACAAATATTCAGAAAACCATTCACTTCTTTTACCTGTTATTCAACTTGGTTTTCAATTAAGAAGTAAGAGGTAGTCACTGTTTAGTTAGTTCACATCAAATAAAGATCACATTTTATAATTTCACAATTCATCTAGCAGTAATGATACATAAGCAGAATACTACTAAAATAATGATCAACTCTTCTAGCTACCCATACAGAGATATGCTCAGCCCATACATCATGTCATCGACAAAAATACATACTATTTTCCTTAACCAATAATAATGGTAACATAAACACTGTTGTTGTGATGTAAAGATCGCGCAGGAACTTACATGTTGACGAGAAGACGGTGCGTTGGATTGTGGCGCTGTTCGTACGGGACTGCCTCCATTTTATTCTGTCATCCCGTGCGGTATCGACGGCTGTTTGGTCTAATGGTCTCCCTATCACCGCCCCATCAGCCTCACTTTAGAAGTCATTCCGGGCCTCGATAGGAAACAAAAGGATAACATTAAGTGATTATCCAATTACAGTATCTGGCTACGGTTCAAGATTATTTTGTCCAAAATCTCCGTGTAGAAATTTGATGAAGATAAGGGAAAATTGTAATTGGAACAGAAGAGATATCATTTCACACTTGAACTATAAAACCGGTTTGACGACTTTCTAAGCACCAAGGAGATGGTTTAGTGTTTGGAAAGAGATGATCAAACATTCTGAGCCCCAATCTGCATTATCTCTATGGAAGAAATTATACAACTATTCATCTAGGCCTATTCATAGTGTTTTCCTTCTGACTATTCGTAGATACTACAATATTGATAATAATTCAGTCAAGGTGTTTTGCGTGGAGAATTAGAGATGGCCACACAATCTTGACCACACAATCTTGGCCACACAATCTTGGCCACACAATCTTGGCCATACGGCCTTGGTCACACAATCTTGGCCACACAATCTCGGTCACACGACCTTGGTCACACGATCTTGGTCACACGACCTTGGTCACACGATCTTGCTCATACGATTTTGGTCCCACGATTTTCGCCTTACGATCTTGGTCAAAGGACCTTGGTCGCATGATTTTGGTGACACAATCACGGAGTCACGATAATGGAGACACGATCATGGTGACAATTGAAACAGACCGGCTCGTGTGTCCCCATACATCAGCGTCTCTGGTCAGGTCACATGTATGCCCTCTGTTACATGTGCGCAAACATACACTTGTCCCGAGCAAGCTGCCAGCATATAGGCAATGTTTGATCATGGCATCATTAGTTTGATCATCAAATTAGAACGACTCGATTATTAGATGATTGGAAGCAGCGAAGAACGAATTATTGGTGGATCGATTCGTCTAGCAGAAAAAAATCCCTCGAAGTATACATGCGACTCTATAATGTACTACTCAAGGCAAATGATGCACGTTGAACTACGAGCTGCTTGTTTCAATAGTAGAGGATATTTTATCATTGAGCTGAAGAAACAAAATGATGAAGTTGTAATTAACTTTATCAAGATTCTTTATGTGGTATTAAACTTTATCCTATAACTTCCCGGAATCCCAATTGTACCTATGAGCAATAATCAACAGAAGGGAGTAAACACTGTAAGCTGGGTAAGATCCCTTGTTGTATCAGCACGAGCTCGTAGCCCACTTAGGCTGAAGGTACTGGTATCTGACCCTTCAAGGGACTGTCTCGACTGAAAAAAAAACTAAACAAAACACGACGCACGAGTACCACACACAAAAGCGTCATACAAACTGAAAATAATTTATCAAACACACCCAGTGACAATTTTACATTGTTTTCTCCTTATAAAATAGTATTTTAGGGACCAAACTTGAAAATATGATAAAATTTAATCCGGCTACTCATGTTTGAAAATTAGATCGAATTCAGTACGTCACTTGACATATTCGACAGCCTAAATTGCTTCTCTTTCGTTGATGCGACTTTCCATAATATGACAGCCGTGTTCGCATATTTAAGAATGTAGTAGGTGCAATCCAGAGTGCTTTATCCAGCATCTTCATGATGAAATGAACAAAGAAAGGGAAAGTCTGCAAAAATTACTGGAAGACAACATCTATCAATGGAAATTTGCAGCATTAGTACACGATCAACAATTTTATTTTGAGAATGTGTGCGGTTTGCTTGCGACTGCCATTAAAATAAAATAAATAAGTAGAAAACCATAATTCAATCACAAATAGTATGACATTCTTGATGTACGTTAAATCCACACGTACATATACACAATACAATTAATAATTTAAAAACATCAGATTAGTTTAGGTAACCTTATAGTGTTCATCAAGAGGTTTAACTGAGACAACGGGACTTTATGAACGTAAGTGTTCATTCTCTTCCGTTGCTGAACATGAGTAAACAAATCCAAACGGAATAAGTTACAATTAACCCAGAGCGATCAAAGTTGGTTTAAAGTACACAGAAACATGCAATCAGACTGTGCAGTCTGATTGCATGTTTATAGAACATGGAAGCTTTCTTTATTCAGACTCAGCCTAATACACTGTGTATCAAAGGGCTGTGTGTATATGTGGTCTATGTATGTCAGGGAACCGCTCTCATGCATGCCCATGAACAGGCGTACACAACGCTTGGCTTTCGTGACAGCTGCATTAAGCTTCTCTCAGTTGACGACAGGAGGCGCGGTTCCCAGTCGTCACGTCCACATGAGACTCGCTTACAACGCCAGAATGGCCTTATACGCAGACGGTGTTCAATTGCTGCTCGTTAGGCCGAGAAACGAATTAGAGAAGCTAAAGGAGGATGCAGAAGTAGCGCTGACCCACATGAATGATTGATTTTCTTCAAATGGGTTAAAAGTTAATACAAGTAAAACACAGTGCACTATCCTGGGATCCAAAGCAAATACACGGAGAGTTCCCAAGAATTTTGCTGTTGATTGTATGGGCGCAAAAATTCCTCTTGACAACAGTCAAAAGTCTGGGAGTGTGGCTTGATCCCAATGTGACATTTGGACATCATGTCGATAAGCTCTGCTCCAAACTGAATGGTACACTCATGTTTCTCAGTCAAATGAAGAAACAACTCGACTTCAAGTCCAGACTTCTTGCAATCAATGCTCTGATCTCTTCAGATTTAAACTACTGCCCTACCATATGGGGTGTGTGCACGAAAACATTACTCTCAGACATTCAACGTTGCACAAACTTCACAGCAAAAGTAGCTCACGATGGGAACTTTAGAAAGAGCGATCACGTGACACCAATTCTTAAGAAACTGGGGTGTCTGAACATCCAGAAACGATTAGAGCTAAGTGAAGTAATACGAGTTTATAAAATTCAGAACAAGCTTTCCTGTTCAAACGGTGTTGTGTTGACAACTCAAAAAGCGGCCGATCAACGATCAACAAGGAATGTAAATAATATTGACACAGAGGTAAGGAGAACAGAGATTGGGGCCAAAGCTTTCACTATTTCAGGTCCAAAAAGTTTCAACATGCTACCAGCTGACATTCAGAATTGCGCAACCGTATCTTCTTTCAAGCAAAAATATATCACTCTATTGCTTGCCCGCAGGCAGGGGCAGGCAGAGTCAAACAATTGATGACGATTAACACAAAACTGGTAACATGAAACTATATTTTCCAGCTCGCTCAGAGCATCAACACCATCACAATGTCAACAAAACACAAACATAACCTCACATACTATGCTCCTCTGATCTCTCCTGGTATCTGTCTTCGAACAAATGGTAACTGGCAACTCAAACACGACAGCACTGTTGCCGAGTCCTGCAATTTCACCTCAGCGTGTTCTGTCCTTAATGACTTTTTAGTATTATTATTATTGTTAATCTGATCTTATGCTCATTTTGTTTGGGAATACGCAGTTTAGATCTGTGTCTGCATCTGTATCTGGGAATCTGTGTACTTTTATGCACGTATGCTTACGTATGCTTCTATACATACGGATATATGTATGGATGTGTATTTATATTTATGTATATGCGTGTATGCATGTACTGTATTTATGTATGAATGTGTACGTGTATGTTCGTATGCGTATGTATGTATATATGTTTGTATGTATGTGTATGTATGTATTTA
>SDVV010026479.1:0-12252 GCA_016164225.1 Gammarus roeselii | reverse complement strand
TTGTCTAATCGTCTTCAAATTTTCGCTGCATTTTTGTTGCTGTTATCTACGCAATATCATAGTTTTTAGGGCCTGACAACTGGTCCTTTAAAAAGTGTGGAGACCTATCACGAGGTTAGGAGCGAGGACACGTGTGCTCTGTGTCTTGCAGTTTTGAGAGCACTGACCGAGTTGATATTCTCATTGATAAAGTCAAGACAGTTTCTTGGCAGATGGTCACCTTGTGTGGGATGCGTAACTCAGAGTTCTTATCAAATACCCATGAGTTCATAACATTACTATTATAAACTGGCAAGTTATTAAAAACGCAGTTAATTAGTTAGTAATGTTAAACGGTGGTAGCCTGCACCGAAAATTCAGCAGAAACACAAGTTTGTACTGACTATAACAGTACTTTTCTGATATATTTTATACTAACACTGTACTAACACTGTTCGGAAAACAGCGTTTTTTTGTCTAAAACAGACGTTCAAAACAGCACGAGTGCGGCGGATGCTAAAAAGACAGCTAACCCTGGTAACTTGGGGAGTGTTCGGAAAACAGCGATTTTAATAATTTGATTGATTATACATTGATCAACGGTAGATATGTCGCTCAACAACGAACCAAGTCAATGATCGTCAAATGTACGACGCTATATGCGGTGTTGGTAATAAGTACACATCTTACTATCATTTCAAGCCAATTCCCCTGACATCAACAACGGGTCCTGTAAAGCTGCATATTGACTTTCACAGTTACATACTATGTTAGTGCAGCAAATGTCAAACTGAACGTTCTGTTCCTGAAATATTTCAGTAATCTTTCTAATTGCTACAATCAACTCGTTGGGCATGCCACATAACTTTTTGTTGACAATTCTCTTAGATCGAGTGTGTTGGTTTCCTGCATTGGAGGCATTCAATTGGTGGCTCTGTTCATTACTCTACAGCGGTAGATTGAGCTGATCAGGCCACCGTCCTTGCAGCTGAGACGTCAGACAAGGACCGGGGAGAATGAGATAAAAGATCAGACAGTGATACAGTTGGACGAAGGTCATGGGTGAGGAAATTAGTAAGATTATGGTGGCAAAGCGCGGCTGTGCTCGCCTGGCGTGCTTGTCCCTGCCGCACGTGTGTTCTTGCCTTGCGTGTCTGTGCCTGCCTTACATTTCTCTCTCTGCTTTCCTGCTGTGTCTATGCCTGACTTGCGTGTCGGTGTCTGCCTGGCGTGTCTGTACCTGCATGGTGTGTCTGTACCTGCCTGGCGTATCAGTGCTAGCCAAGCGTGTCTGTGCCCGCCTGGCGTGCTTGTCCCTGCCGCACGTGTGTTCTTGCCTTGCGTGTCTGTGCCTGCCTTATATTTCTCTCTCTGCTTTCCTGCTGTGTCTGTGCCTGACTTGCGTGTCGGTGTCTGCCTGGCGTGTCTGTACCTGCATGGTGTGTCTGTACCTGCCTGGCGTATCAGTGCTAGCCAAGCGTGTCTGTGCCCGCCTGGCGTGCTTCTCCCTGCCGCGCGTGTGTTCTTGCCTTGCGTGTCTGTGCCTGCCTTATATTTCTCTCTCTGCTTTCCTGCTGTGTCTGTGCCTGACTTGCGTGTCGGTGCCTGTCTGGCGTGTCTGTACCTGCCTGGTGTGTCTGTACCTGCCTGGCGTATCAGTGCTAGCCAAGCGTGTCTGTGCCCGCCTGGGGTGTCAGCCTGCCGCGCGTTGTGTTCTTGCCTTGCATTTCTGTGCCGGCCTGACGTTTCTCTTTGTGGCTGACTTGCGTGTCTGTGCTTGTCAAACGTGTCTGTGTCTGCCTCGCGTGTCATTACCTGCCTGGCGCGTCTGTGCCTACCTAGCGTGTTTGTACCTGCCTGGCGTATCCGTACTTGCGCCTGTCTGTGCCCGCCTTTCGTGCCTGGCGTGTCTATGCCAGCCTGGCTTGTCTATGTCCGCCTGGCGTATTTATATCTGCCGGCGTGTCTATGTCTGCCTGGCGTGTCTATGTCTGCCTATTGTGTCTATGTCTGCTGAGGCATGTCTGTGATAGCTTAGCGTATCAGTACCTGTCACTCGTATATCTGCCGTGTTGGCTTGGCATGTCTGTGACTGTTTGGCGTGCCATTGCTTGACAGGGGTGTCTGTGCATGTGAGTCAGTGCATGCGTGTTGTCTGTGATTGTAACCTGAGGCGTCACCTGTTCACCCTGCCCACCGGCTGGCCAGTCGTGAGGTAGTGTTACAGTCTCAGCTCAACATAGAACTACATCTCCCACTCGTGTGCCTCCGTCTGGTCATCAAGCTCGTCCGCGCCAGACACTGAATCAACAGACCCAACTGCGCATGAATGAAAGTACCGTCTCTGAAATGATATGAAATTTTCGCGTTTTGACTTGAGCATCTCTGCAGCTATGAGGTTGTATGGATCTTAGTAAAGCTTTCGATTGCGTGAATATAATTAAAGTTTGCTAGCAATATTAAGGTACTAAAGCCTTCGTTCTGTAACAAAAAAAATGACAAAAAGTTATCTTCTAAATAGAAAACACCTAGTCAATTTTAATTAACAATCCTCATGTTAGCACGGTTAGTATAGGAGTACCACACGAGTCGATCCTTTGGCGTTTTTGCAGATGAAACTGCAGTGTACTTGACCGGAAAAAATTGTGACGAAACTATTGCTAATATGAATAATCAATTGGTCTGCATTTCAAACTAGTTCACATCTAATAGGTTACTCTAAATGTCGACAAGGTTATCAACTTTTCTAAGAGGAAGATACCCATTCCTAACATTCAGATCAAATTGAAAGGTGAACCCATTGTAAATATAGCATAAACAATGTCTCTCGATGTAATTGTAGACGAGAGACTTGACTGAAAATAATAATGATAATAATAAGAATAATAATACTAATAACAATGATAATAATAATATTATTATTAATAATGATAATTATCTTCATTGAGGCACTCGATGGTACAATAATGATTACAACAGAAAATATGTTCAACAGAAAAACATTTCTACCAGTACATAAAAAGTATCATCCAAAAAAAATGCACATGTGGAGACAAATCAAGATTGACATACACGACAACAATTAACTGATTAAGTTTGAGACAAGCGTGCTTAAAATATCTTTTATGTCACTTTCTCACATGAGTATGTATGCAAAAAAAAATGCTGGAGAGATTTAGTATAGAAAATATCACATTTCTTTTGTTGCCGGGGTAAATAATCCAGATCGTGCGGCATCCTTTACAAAACTCGAATTGTCTGTGACAACTTCTGCAAAAAGTATTTTGTACAACAGCCTTATTCATCCCTTTCTGACTTACCTACATAACAAACCTAAGACCCATCATTCATAGTTAAAGTGTGTCATTAGAACAGTAGATATCACATCCCAACAGACGTGACCACGCTCAGCCTCGCATCTGTCAATGGAATATACTCCCACTGTGTCACAACCTCAGCGTTTCTGCTGCAGTATTCTGTTCACAAAGCATTCAACTTACATTGCTTACGATTATTTCGTAATAAATAACCCTACGTATAATCTTCGTAGTAATTGGATTGGCAAGAACACCGTATCACTTCTACACAACCCTAACAGTCTTTCAAATGCAGAACTGCTAAAGCTTGCAATTCGACTACCAAAGATGCAAGATCCCGTAGTAGCGTGGGTTCCATTAAGTGTAAACGAAAATTCCACCTATTCGTACCTGTCGTGCCGAAATTCTTGATAAAAGTAATTTACTTCCTTTATGCAATTTACGTTTCGACTGTAATTCATCAGGGGTCATTCCCTCGCCAACTGTTGTTTTAAGTTACTCACATTGCTTGTTATCTCGTACATGTAGAAACCTGTTTAATTGTCAGCTCATTTTAATTGCTAATTTAAATATTTTTATCCTCCATAAATAAAACCTGTTAAATTAACTGTGAAATTTGTGTCAAAATTTGTGATATTTGGACCAAACATTGCATGAGTGAAGGTGCTTAACAATCTCGTGTTTTCACAATGACTTAAATAGTAATTAACCTATCTTATCTTAGTTATTTCCATAGAAATGAATAGTTCATGGTAATGCTTGCTTCTTTCTTGACATATTGAACAATAAAGACTGCCCTCCAACAATATCCCTTGATTGGAGGAATGTACATGTTAATACCTCCATAACTTACTCATAAGTTAATATTTATTAAGTATATTTGAGTAGCAAATGTTTTGTTCCAAAAAGCTTGCGCTAACGAAAATTGGTACATATCATCTGTGTATTGTGATATTTTTGTAATTTTATCCACTCATCATTATACCTAAATAAATTCTAATGCAAATTTTACATCCCTAAATCCTCAATTATATTCCTGTATGCATATTCTCTGAGCCGTTTCTCCGATCGTACAGGCTTCCACTATAATATATTATCCACTGTAATCCAGACCAATGCTAATGATGCAGCAGAAGAATGTAATAAGCTAATATGATTGTAACTAGAACGCACAGAAACAATCGTGAGCCTCGGCCGTATTTCACGTCACATTTTTCAGTATTTTTTGGAGTGTTCGTTGGTGTAATAAATATAAGGCTTCATCTGATCTCGATTAGGAAAAAAATAGTAAACTTTTTTCTAAGGCAACACTTAAATTTACGTACAGTATCATTTTTATATTTCAGTACAAACAACATGCATGCCCGCTTGACGGAGCCGTAGCATGTTAAATGTTGGCATGTAAATGTTGACGCGAGCAACAAACATCCATTATTGGCCTAAGGGCATAGGGATAAAACGTATTTTAAAAGGTTATGGGATAACACGACAAACTTGTAAAAAAAATCATGGATTGTAAATAACTTGGCTGTCAAATTAAATTTATTAATAAGTATCATCTATGAATAAAAAAAGTTTATCCCTAGGATAAGAGCATACGATCCTGCAATATCATTACTGCAGTCATCAAATCCTTCACCAGCACCCGTTGCTTTCTGTTACTCTGGGATATTTTTACCAGATTGAGGTGACCATTGAATCCAATAAAAGTTGTGGTGATACATATCAAGAGATGCGGTGATATTTCTTATTTGAAAGGAGATTGATTGAAAAGTATCCGTTGATGAGTGGTATCAAAAATAAATCTCCTTATCTGTCCTATTCGAGCTATTTGGTTCTCAAGTTTATCTTCTATAACCAGTTGCAGTGTAAAAAATAGGAGTGCATTCATTATCTAAAAGAAACATGAGGTCATTCATTGGAAACTCCATTTCATTCACGTTTTGGGATTTTTAAATTTTTCGAGCAATTACACTACAGTACAATGAACCACACAACAAACATATTTAAACTATACAAGACACTTTGGTCATTAGCAGACTCAATCACACCCAACCCCGCCACATACGAAGTAATTGGTTCTGATACAGAGCAAATATATTCATAAATATCCACGAAAGCATTAAGACACAACAACAGATAAGAACAGACAATACGACCGTCAACCGCAAACACGATATCTCCATGGACACCACATCCACACTGGCACACACTCCACCTCATCCACCAGGCACACACACACCCACATCCACACTGGCACCCGCTCCATCACATCCACCTGGCACACACACCCGCATTCACACTGGCACACACACCCCCACATTCACACTGGCACGCACTCCACCACATCCACACTGGTACACGCACCACCACATCCACACTAACACACACACCACCACATCCACACTGGCACACACTCCAGTACATCAACACTTGCACACACACCACCACAACTACATTGGCACTCACACCACCACATCCACACTGGCACGCACTCCACCACATCCACACTAGCTCACACACCACCACATCCACACTGGCGCACACTACCACATACACACTGGCACACACTACACCACATTCACACTAGCGCACACCACAACATCCAGACTGGCACACACACCGCCACATCCACACTGGCACACATACCGCCACATTCACTCTGGCACACACCACCACATCCACACTGGCACACGCACCCCCACATCCATACTAGCACACACACCGCCACATCCATGCTGGCACACACACCACCACATCCACACTGGCGCACACTACACCACATCCACACTGAAACACACCACCACATCCACACGTGCACACACACACACACACATCCACACTGGCACACACGTCACCACATCCACACTGACACACACCGCTACATTCACACTGGCACACACACTACAACATCCACACTGGTACTCACACCACCACATCCACACTGGCACACACACCACTACATTCACACTGGCACACACACTACAACATCCACACTGGCACACACACTACAACATCCACACTGGTACTCACACCACCACATCCACACTGGCACACACACCACCACATCCACACTGGCACACACACCACCACATACACACTGGCACACACACCACCACATCCACACTGGCACACGCACAATACGTTGCACAAGTCAATCAACTCATCAATTTTTCATATCAGCTGTGCGACCTGACCGGAATTCGAATTTACGCCTCCAACACCCAAGAATCCAGGGCATACGAGCCTACTTTTCCATCGCAAAGAGAATACTCTCCCTCTGGGAAATTGACTTCAAAGTCAATGTGCCAAAACCAAAGTAACTATTCACTGAACTAGGTTCACATAGACCAATCCCATTACTTAGCACCCCATCACAAGTTATACAACGCAGAATGCCTTGTTCTGCATAAGACTACTCCTCATCTATCTCTCGCCCCCTCATAACACGAATCTCATCATAAACATTACACCAACATACTTCTAACTATGCAATCACAAAACACATTGGATGTCTACAACGCCCAAAAAAAACTTTAATTAACACTTTCAATCGTTATATAGACAAGCAAGGCCTCAGACGTCATCCTTCTACAAAAAACAAACAAACGATGGGTTCCAACTACCTTTCAACAGACATGCATGTACTCGATACGTAGGTAAGTCCTAACACTTACGCATTAAACCAAACGCAGTCCCACTCAGACTCTTCAAACTATACTTTCTGGACGTAAACTCCACCACCAAACATTCACCCAGCATCGTACGCAGACGACTTCACAATCACATACACTCACACCAAGTCAGATACAAGTTCCCCAACTAACACAACCATACCTCGACTCGCTCTCTCAATGGCTAGCTGGTAATAGACTCAAACACTCCAATCGATCACGCTGATCTCGCAAAAAGACTCGAAGTTATTGTTGCTGTTGTATAGTCCCAGCTCCTCCTGCAGTAAAAGGAGCCACGGCCGGCGGACAGCTGAAACCCCGTATACAGTCCATATATTAGACTTACACCACTAGGAAAATCGATTTTGTCTCGCTGGTGCTCCATAGATCACGCCCCGATGCGATATCATGACTGAGCCTGCAGGGTCTAATCTCTACGCACGACGTCATACCGTGCTCGACCGTATCGGGCACGCCCTGATAGCGCATGCACAGATCGGAAAGGGCGCTCCTTAATCTACGTTGGTATGACCGAAGGGCCGAGTGGAACCCGCATCTTAGCCTCAACAGGTGAACCCTGTCACTCCCGAGCAGCCGCAATTCCTCCACGTTCACCTCAGCCGGGTGATTCTGTAAGACCACGTTGGCTCAATGGTCATCCAATGCGAGAGTTGTGAAATGCGTGTATACGTGTATGCATACTTATGTTGTCGGTGGATTGAGGGATGGTGGTGTAAAGAGAGACGAACTGTGCTGCCGGTGTGTGTTCGGTGAGTTTGACGTGGGAGTGGCAAGGTTGAGCCGGTTCCACAACTTAGGTATAGAATTGTGTCCCACTCAATAATAAGGAAGACCTTAGTTTCCTCATGCATATGGGGAATAGTTGCCGTCTGTTTACTGCCCGTTGCAATGCGTAATGTTGTGTTCTGTATTATTTGTAAGGAGTTTATATGAGTGGGAGCAAGGTCAGAAAACCATGCAGTTTTTGCGTTGGAGACTGTAGTGTTGATGTTGTTTATGTGAGGTTTGAATGTCATTCATGTGTCATGTTACTTCAAGGATCTTCGTATTGACTGAGGAGTATTGGAGTGTTGTTCAATGTGACATGAGTTGCCTGGTGTAAATAATGAAAGGAATGACCTGCTTGCGGACACATTCATTCTGTTATTCTGCAGCCAGACTTTGAGTGACTTTGATATCGCTGGAGGTGCATGCACTGCTGTGGTCTCGTGTTTGTCGTGTCATCCGCGTATGAGCTGATGTGGGTGTTAGGCTCGTGTTGGTAAGGGAAGGTCGTGCGTCAAGCCGTTGAAGAGTGAGGGGGAAGAACGGAGTCCTGGGGTACATCATTGGGAAAGGGCGAGTTTGTGATGGCCTATATTTGTAAAATATGTTCACATGTCACCAGAGAGGAAATTTTCAAGCTACTTCTTGTAGTTTAAATGGATGTGTGTGTTGAGTATTTTGTTTATGAGATCGTGTCTTTGAAATGTGTCGAAGGCCTTATTTATATCAATAGCTCATTCTTGGGTGCGTGGGGAGGTCATTTATTCGTGCAGGCCTTCGTGGATGGTCTGTGTGATGTTGGTGAGCAGTGTGGTTGTAGAGTGTTGTGTCCAGAAACTGTGTTTAATAGAAGAAGTGGTATACGGACTCCCACATAATTCAAAAAGCCCATGGACACTCGCATAACACACAGCAATTTTATCCCTCATGCCTTCACTTTCATGAGAAGTCCGTTCCCAGCGATAGCAGGGTAGCCTTCTCCAGGCTGTGCTGCGAACACCCTCCATCCCTCAACTCATCCAAACAATCGCATACCATCAGTAACACGTACTGTGGGAAACTGCACAGTCTCGGTGGTAACAGACTCAGACACGGTATATATATACTGCGTTAGGCAGATCTGTCTGACTCCATCGGCTGCCTACCTGCGGGACGCTAGCTTCCTCTTGTAGAGGAAGCGAGGCAAAACAAAACATCAGCGAGGTGGATTACCAGACGAACTTCACCCTTTTATTAACGCAGGTTTTAAGCGATTGAGCCGTATTGACCATGGGACCGGGACTATACCAAAGGGAGGGAGTGATTGACGATTGAGTTGTTCTTCTCTCTATAGCTACCAACATGTGCCTTGTAAAAGCTTGTTTGACCTATTCATGAATAGGCTACAGTTAATTTTCATTTGTCGTGGCGGGAAAGGCGCCAGCAGAGCACAGCTATAGTCATTGATCGTAGACTGGTTAAATTTGATGATTTACTGTGGAAGAGTTGGAATGCAGAGCAAAGCTCTAGTAATGATAAAATGATCTAAATAGCTGATTTTTATGAGAAGAGTTATCATTGTTACATTTGAATAGCTAGAGTCTGTTTAAAGTATTTACTGATGATACATTCTACAATACTAATTAAGTACGAAGTGCCCTATTGTATCGCAGGTGACCCGAATTTGACACAGGCCTCGTCTTGATGAAACCACATCGAATACACAATATTCGAACGGCGATCCCACGAGCTAATTTTAAATCTTGTTGTCATTGCTTCCTACACGCTATAAATGTAAATTTGCGACGTAAAATGTTCATTGCTGGTTTGTTTTATGACTTTTTGTACATTTCTTCTACAAAGGTAATTTATTGTGTGATAAGTTTGAAAAATGTCGTTTTATGGAGTAGTTGACTTCCACAGTTGACTTCCACACCTCACAATTGACTTCCACAGGTTGAAAGCTTCGTTTGGAAACAGTCTAGTCAAATTTAAGACCGGGAGTTAAATGTGAAACTCTGCTTGTATCCTCTGGGTTGGGATCAACCTGAAAGTGTTTGGCGGCCACTGGGAATTCAAATCACGTACCTTCTTTTGGTTATACAGATACGGACACTAGGCCACATCCCCCAGAAAGGGGGGTAGCCGACGGCAAGGCGCACCTCACCACCTTATACGCTCACACACACACAACTTAGCCCTGTTGCGCTATAGGGTCCGGCCGGTACCCCCTCAACATACACTCTGGGTCACGAGTGCAGTCCGAGGATTCGTCGTCAGCAGCAGGGCCCGACAGTTTTCACTGGCTTACCTCCGTCGCGTCATAATGACCGCCCCCCCCCTCCACCCACAACTATCCCGACAGCGGGATGCCAAGGGCGGGAAAGCACATCAGAGCATCGTCAAAAAAAAATCAACCAATTACAACCATTCTCCACTACGCCTGTTCATTGCACGTTCTCTCGCCACCTCCACATTCATGTCTCTCCTTCCCAAAGCCTGCTTCACACCATCCATCCACCCAAACTTCGGTCTACCTCTAGGCCTGCGACCACTCGCCTCCGCATTCATCACCCTCTTCACCAATCTCCCTTCATCCATCATTTCCATGTGCCCGAACCATCTCTAAACACGCGAATCCACTCTGTCCTCCAACTTCTCCACCATCCCTGTTCTGATTCGAACAACGTCGTTGGTGATCCGGTCTCTCAGCTTTACTCCAGCCATGCTCTTCAAACATTTCATCTCGGAAACATTCAACCTTCTTCTCTCCTCTGCTCTCACCCCCAGCCTCAGCTCCGTAGAGCACAGTTGGGACAACAACATCCTCATACAGCACTCTCTTTGCTTCCATCCCCAATGTCCGACAGCTCATTACACTTTTTAGTGCAACCAACACTTTACATCCCTCCTTCACTCGCGCCTTCACTTCAGTTTCCACTAGTTCAGTTATCTCCACATAGGAGTCCAGATGCTTAAAACACTGAACTTCTACCAAGAGCTCTCCATTTAGGGTGACACTAATTTTGCTCGCATCGACAGTCCTCGAGCATCTCATTACTTTACTTTTACCCACGTTCCCTCGAAGCTTCCTCCTCTCATACACTCTATCGAACTCAGACACTAGCCTACATAGCTTCTCCTCTGAATCCGCAACCAGGGCCGTATCATCAGCAAATAGCAACTGTCTCAACTGCCAATTCCGCCCATCCGCTTCCAACAGTTCCAAGCCATGACCCAGCGCACTCGCGTTCACCTCCCTGATAACTTCATCCATATAGAGGTTGAACAGCCCGGGACACATCACGCAGCCTTGTCTCAGTAACACTTTCACTGTGAACCAATCATTCACCTCGCTTCTCACTCGGACACATGCTCGACGGTCAGCATATAACTCTACACCGCTTTCAACAGATGTCCGCCCACTCCATACAAACGCAACACCCTCTACAGCGCTTTCCTGTCAATCCTGTCGTATGCCTTCTCCAGATCCATGAAGGCCCAGAACACATCTTTTCCTTAAGCAAAGTTCTTCTAACAGACCTGTCTCACTGCGATAATCTGATCGGTACACTCTCTACCACTCCTAAAGCCAAACTATTCCTCTCCAATTGCGCAGTCCAAACAGTCTCTAATCCTTTTGATCAGCTTGATCAGCACTCTCCCGTACAACTCACCAACCACACATAACAGACTGATACCTCTCGAGTTGCAGCATTCATTTTTATCTCCTCTGCCGTTATATAGCGGAGCAATGCAGGCACTGCGCCACTCCATCGGTACCACGCCTGCCACAAAACATAAGTTCAGTAACCTCACCAACCATTCGACAATCGTTACTCCACCCTTCTTCAGGCACTCGGTCGCATCTTCATCCAAACCAGGGGCTTTCCCTGCTTTCATCACGTCCACCGCCTCCTGCACCTCTTCCCTGGTATTGTCTGCAACAAGTCTTTCTCCCAAAACTGGCATCCGAGCACCACCACCCACAGCAACAATGTCAGCCTCTCTGTCATCCTCGACATTCAACAACTTATCAAAATACTCGGCCCACCTCTTCCGTACATCACCACTGTCCAACAACAACTGGCCGTTTTCATCTTTCACCACTTCCTCCTTTCCGGTCTCTCCCTTTCTCACCCTCTTCACCTCTTTCTAGAACATCTTTTTGTTCTCAAAATTCTGGCACAACCGTCTGCCCCACCTGGCATCAGCGTCCCTTTTGGCTCTCCTCAACACCCGCTTCACCTCGTTTCTCCTCTCTTTGTAGCTTTCATAAGCAACCTCTGACTTCACCTGCAACGACTCCTCAAACGCTCATTTTTTCCGTGCCACCGCCAGTTTGACCTCCTCGTTCCACCACTCGCAGCCTTTCCTTCTGCACCCGCCCACATGGCGCGCACCACACACCTTCTTCGCACATCTCAGCAACGCATCCCTTAACGTCTCCCATTCTTCCTCCACATCTCTCAGGTCCTGTCTTCTCACGTTGTCATATTCTTCCTTCAACGCCTGCT
>SDVV010026478.1:0-12252 GCA_016164225.1 Gammarus roeselii | reverse complement strand
AAAAAAAAGTAGCTATTGATCATTGATTATAATGTTGTAATCAATAATTTGTTGCATAATATAAGAACCGGCGGCATACTAGCGATGGGCTGCGACGAATTCAATTGAACTATTAATTACGGTAATCCAAATAGTGTACATGATAATGAAGTGTTATGTTTAATGTAAGATAAATTGAAAACCCATTGCTAGACGATGGAAATAAAAGATTTAATAATAATAATAATAATTTTGGGCACCAAGACGTCGGAAATGTCCACGTTTGACTACGGGGCTTGAAAGAGCAGGTCTTTGTTAGTAAGTATCAGCTACTAATAGAAATTCGATATGTGCACAGAATTCATGAAAAATTGCCTAAGTGAAGGTGTGTTTTTCAGGTCCTAAAAAATTTTGGTTTGGAAAAATTGACGTTCCACAAACTTTGATGCTGTGGCTAGTTTCCATTGGATTAGGGCCAAATTTAGTGGTGATACTCAGAATATGGTGTAGTTCGTAGCGTGAGAAGGATTTTGGGAAAAAATGTAAACTTTTGTAGATATATACATATATACAACTGCGGGGAGTCACCCCAGGTGAAAAAAAAAATTGAAGGTGACTTCCTGCACCTATTTTGTTATTAAATATTTAGATTTTTCTTCAATGAAAAGTAATCAAATGCAATTCTACACACATATGATGACATTTGGAAGTAAATGACCCACAATAATGACACCACAGCTTATTTCAATATGCGTAACTAATTTTATAATGACCCGATTTTTTCAACACATGGTGACATGTCTAGGCCTAAGTGTCAACTTATGTTTAATGCTCAGGAACAAATTTTTTCATCCATTTTCAAATTCATATCAAGACAACAATCCCTTACCTAGCATGACTTGTATTCATGTTAATGCAATAAGTTTGCTATAGAATTGACAGAATACATTTTTTACATGTTTTATCGTAATATTAAAGATTGTTTTTTCATAATATTTGCTCATTTACTGATACTTTAGGGTCATAATTAGTTTAGGATGTGGAGACATTACTTCCAGTAAAGTTAAATTGCAATTATTGAAGAAAAACTTTGTTTCCCCTGGCAAAATTGGGAAAAAATCCTTCGACAGTCGGGTATGACAACAGCAAAAGACGAGCATCAGAAACACCTGTCACAGATGTAATATTTAACGTAAATTTTTATTTTAAGCAGCTGATATATACTAATATAGGCACGCTCTATCTATTGGTACTCTCAAACTTTAAATTTGCGTTTCAATTATTGATATATGGGGGGTGCGGGGAGTCATCCCATTTGGTGCGGGGAGTCACCCCTGATTTGGGGTCGTAGCTCGCTTCATGGTTTTTTGTAAATAACTCTTTTTGGTTAACGATAGAATGTTGAAACTTATGGTGCTCCATGATCATAATAGTAGATATACACACGGTAAATACGAAGTTTCTCCGCCGCGTATTTTATGAGTTATTTCAAAGTATGCGCAAAATACGGGGAGTCACCCCGGCCAACGCTATATACCAATATAGGCATGTTCTTTCTATTGGTACTCTCAAACTTTCAATTTGCGTTTCAATTATTGATATATGGGGGGTGCGGAAAATCACTCTGTTTGGTGCGGTATATCACCCCAACCCCCGTTTGGTGGCCATAGCTCGCAGCACATTTTTTTGTAAGCAAGTTTTTTTTTTTTGGTTGATAATAGAATGTTGAAACTTACAGTGCTTCATGGTCATAATAGTAGCCATACACACCATATATATAAAGTTTCTCAGCCGCATACTTATGGAGATAATCCAAAGTACGCGGAAAATGCGGGGAGTCACCCCGGTCGAGGCTATAGAATAAATTGGCACAGGTGTGAATATGATAGTAGTGAAACGCGAACTTGTGAGCGGATCTACAAAAAATGAACAAATGACAAGTCATCATTATTATGCCTTATAATAAACACGGGACGCCGACAAAAAGTTTGCTTACAGGACAAGGATGACACCACAAGTCTGCTGCTAGCCAAGGACAACAACTTCAGTTTCCCCACCAGACAAGGACCACGGTATAGTGTAATACGTCTAAGACGACGATGATGACAACAACAACTCGATCATCAATGATGATCTCGGATGACGGTCGGGATGCGGAATCCAGACAATAATCAGAATCAGACAGGTGGGGACCACCGTAATTGCTATAGCGGAAATATAGCAGTTACAGTGGTTAAAATACACTATCATCTAATCAGCATGAATGTTTGTTGGAGACGCTTAGAAAAATAGCTGTGTGGAGACCAGATTGCACAATTGGGCACAGGGTTGAGAACAATACGTGCGTTTTCATCGCCGAATATTAAGAACCGAACCAGCTGTGCGCCTCAGAAGCTGAGATTGGCATAGCTAAACCTTTGCGTGCGCTTGCAGCAGCATGTTTGCCAAGTTACGTGTGCCACTGTCAGAGACACTGACAAATATATACAAAACAGAGAACTAGATCTGCAAGGCTACGAGCACTAAGAAACAGACTGCAGAATTACATGTGTGTAGAGCTTAACATGACCGCACATAGACGTGAACGTCTTCACCAACCAGGCGTCATACAAAACAGAATGTAACATTTAGATGATTCTCTTTCTTATGCTAGTTATAAATTATAATGAGCAATACCAGTCAGTTCTTAATAAAAATTGCCATTACTAACAATGCTTAATTTGCACTTCCACTCCTCTGTCTCTTCCATGAATGTTGCAGCAAACTTGTTTACATAATGTGTGTGACGTTGGTGTTTGTTTTCATCTATTGTCAAAATGCAGTTATGTTAAATTGTCGTTCAAACCATGCAGGGCATAATTCAATATTACAGTTAAGCTATTGTTGCATTCATACCAAACGCTGATGCGCTTTGACTTGACTGATATTGCCCGTTGTATTGTGAATCGTCAATTTATTCTCCCGCCAAAAAAATGCGATATTGGTTTTTGTTCGTTTCTCTCAGTAACAGATGACGATCCGGACTGTTCGGTCACAGAGATTAGTAGTTCTTCAATGATGGTGATGCGCAGTGGTTAGGAATCTTGGTGTCAGCTTGAATTAATATGCTATGGAGGAAAATGCGTGCATGAAATTTTAGCACAACAAATATTTTTGAAGAATTGTTTAGGTGCAATGTACTGTCTCCACATGCGATATTTTGAAAGGTGTCTTCATGTGCGCTTCATCTCAAGATTTCCCGTGCGCATCACATATTTCTTATCAATGTTCACGTGCGCTGCCTGCCAAATTGTGCAATCTGGTGTGGATACTGCAATGGTTCAACATCACGCATTTGTGGGTGATGTGGCAACAAATTTGATTCTATAATTGATATCTGGAAACAGCCAATGCAGTTTTTGCAGACTGGACCCTGGCAATCTCACTGCCGCCGCAGGCGTAGCTAGTTAAGTACCGTTTGTCCGGCCACGTTGTCGCATAGCCTCTCTCATCACTTTGGGGGCAAAACCAATTGTTAAAAATAGCCCAAATCAAATCAAAATGGACCATTCAACTTGTATATTCTTCAAGTCCTACATCAATGTGTATATCATTTTCAATATGTTATGTTCTGCTGTATGCAACCAAATCTTTCACTTCACAACAAACATACAAAGCAAACCATTTGACTAGCAACACCTGCACACAGCAAGCTGTGGCATGTCAAAATGAAGAGGGGTCTGCTAATATGAGCCTGACTTTCTTGCAAGCAGGGGTATGGGGTGGTAGAGCATGGCATAGGTGTAGTATTATAACTTTTAGAGTTATCTCTCCTCACATAAATTGTCTTTTATACTTTGTCTGGTGCATTATTGATACTGTGCTGAGGACTGTAGAAGTGGCGTTGGTACGGTTTTATGCGTATCAAACACAGTGCTTCAAGAACAGCTGTACAGTTGGTTCATTACATTTTTTTCTCTGCCACTGGTCCGGTCCTGTGAGTTATGCTGAGTATATCAGTTTGCCTAGGCTGAAACTTTCCACCCTGGCTGAAGATTTAAATCCAATTGATCAGCCAGTTTGTTGTCCTAATGCAGATCATTCTGCTAAATACAAATGGAAATGTGGTACTTCATAATTTGAAGAACAGTAGAATGTCCACCATGCTGTGGAACAACCTACTTGATGCAACAACATATAAGCATGTGTTTCTATGATGCAGGGCAACTGCATGGCCTAAGACTCTTGGATCCATGTTTTTAATCAGCAGAACTGCTGTCTAAGTTGAGAATTGTACGTACAGCTGCCCACTGATTAAAAGCATTACCCAGTCCAGAAGCAAAGCTGCCCTATGGGTTAAAAATACACTAAGTTAGGTTACGGTAGGTTAAGATTAATTTGATGGTACTTTTCACATTCAAGGTTTGGTTTTCATAGTAACAAAAACAATCTGCGAAGTTTTACAAATTTCAAATATTAGGGTGAAGCTACAATGAAAACTTAAAAAAAAGCCTTCAAAATCAACATGTTAGACAACCATGAACTAAAATCATTGTGGAGAAATAGCTTGTTAAATTGATGACAACCAACACTTATCTATCTGTGAACTGCAAAATTCAATAAAACATTACATATTGTTTGAAAGTTCACCATACTCTTACAGAAGATACACACTGCATCATTTCAATGCAAACATTTACAAGGTGCATTTGTGGACAGTATTTTTATTAATGGGGGTTTCAGATGAGAACTAATCAGTTTTCATCATGCATCATGACTCTAGAATTCTGTAATTCAATGTTGAAATAAAAGAGATCATATATATCCGGGTATAAAATGTTCAAGGTACACCTGATATTTTCTATATCAACTACTGCAAAGAGATGGGAATACTTGACAAAAATTAACCATATTATATTATATATTTTTTTTAATTCATCAAATGACTTCTTGAACTACTTTTCAAATTGACCATAACATAGCCACAGGGAATGATTATTAAATAGAGTGAAACATGTGGAAATATGTTTTCAAGTAGACAATTTAAAAAAGTTCAAATGCAAATTCATAATATGAATTGCAGAAATAGTAAAGTTCAGCTTCCAGAGCATAAATCAGCACTATCAATTTCCATGTGCACTACTTGGCACTTGACAATTGTTCTATATAGGCCTGAGTCTAGGAGGACAAATTAGTGAAGAGGCTATCCCAACTTTCCTTGTCAAGTCTTTGTGCAGAAGTCACCAAAATGTTGTCAAAAAACATCACACTTTCAAATTTAAAATTCCAAGATTCAAAGCTCACTGTCCAATAATGTCACATGAGTATTTAGATAGAGCAAAGGCTCTAGTGTAGTGCAAAATCAGAATAACAAATTCAATATCCAATAAAACTGTATAATTGTTTATTATGTAGCCTTCCAGGGCTCCTGTGACCAGTCTCACTCTCCCAAAATAGATCTTTGCACGAACTAGCTTGCCAGTCATTATTTTTTTAAGGCAACATCATATCATGTCAGAGCAATCAATCAATGTAGAACTTGAAATGAAGAACATATACATGAATGAGAAAAAAATTGTATGTGCAATTTATTCCAGGCACAGTTTATACAGAAAACAATTAGCCACATTAACTTACGGTTTTCATCAAGCACGGGATAGGACGTAAACAACAAGGGTATAGCAAGTTTAAAAACTAACGAGTGTTTTCAAATTGAAAAAATTTTGTTTATATTCCGAGAAACAAATTTTGCATGAGCCAAACAGGCTGAACAAAGTTAATTTGTGAAAGCAACTTTTTCCCATCTACATGTTGCTCCTCGAGAGCTTTACTTTCTTATACTTCAGTGTAAAATACAGTATTAGTGGAAAGCCCAATAATGCTTCGTGAGAAATAGACCTTATAAACATATGAATATGTTTGTTTATGTTTTTTTTTAAAGTTAGCGCAGAACAGTATGGAGATGCTACCAGGGGCGAACCAGGCCCTCCCTGGGCGGGCTTCTTTCTGTGCACTGGCCAAAAGGAGCCGGGCTCGGAGAGAGGCCAGGCCCGTGATGCCTTATGTCACTTTGGTTTGGATTTTGGCCTTGAGCAGTTTCTACTCAACTATTTCATATACCCCAGTTGAAAAAATCCTAAAAATGCCAGTCCCAAAGTGAGCTAGATCCCTACTTGTATTTTTCTTCCCTTTATTTACCCCTACGGAATATGACTATAAAAAAGCTTGGAACATGCCTCAACTTCGATTAATTTTTGATTTTTCAAGAAACAAAACCTTAGAAACGTCTACTGTCTTTCTCTAAGGAAAACATAAATTGTTTTTATCGCTGAATATTGATCCCCGTACCAAACAATATACGAGCCTCTTAGATGAGACAAATCCATTTGCAGAAAAAAAAATTGCAGAAATAAAAAATTCACATTCTATGCTTTAACAGATTGAGGCCAGAATTTGATTTGATTTGAGCCTCATTTCCACCAGAGCCTCAACGTGAGTCATAATAGGCTCCCCCGTAGGGCGCGACCGTCGTCGCACGACCTCGCGTGCGAAAATATTAGTCATGTCAAGATGAAGTCAGTACACACTTTAACTGTGGCATATTCGCGTATTAGCGCGTACGAGAGAGTAAAGAGTTAATGCGTATCTTCGTAAAATGTGTTGTTATTTCTGTGCGTAATGGGGTGGAGAGACCACCCCACTTGCACAGGTGTTTGGGGTTTAGACAGTTTCGTATAGTCCGGTGTGTTTTCCGAAGGCAATAAACTTTTTACGGTGGGTTGGGTCCGTGAGTAGGCTTTGTAGGTTGCATGGGGAATTTAGGAACGCTCGTCGGGCTGCCGCGAGTGCGTTGCAATCCATCAGTAAGTGTTTCACGCTGATAGCCACTAGGTGACAACAGGGGTAAGGTGGCGCATTTGGTCCTATGTCGACATCCATCAGGTGGTTGTGAGTTATCCACGTGTGTCCCGTGCACAAGCGATTGATGAACACTTGGTATTTTCTGTTGGTGAACTTTGTTTCCCATTCTCAGGCTGAGGGTTTGACTGATAGCATTTTTTGTCCACTCTGTTGCCACATTTCATCCCATCGGGATATTATATGGGAGTTGATGATAGGGAACCAGTCCCGGTAATGCTTTGCAAAAAACTGTTGTTGGTGAGTAGATGCCAGTTTAGCAAGCGAGTCCGCAAGTTCGTTTCCTCTTATTCCCGCGTACCCGGAGATCCAGCAGAATTCCACTGCCTGACCCCTCTCGGTCATCACCAAGAGATCGTGCTGTATTTTTACGTAGAACGGGATGTTCGTAGTGCCGTGTTTTAAGCTGGGTGAGGACACTCAGACTGTCTGAGAATACGACGTATTTGGGGAACGATGTGTTTTTTGCAATAGAGATGGCTAGTTTGACTGCGCGAAGCTCCGCAGAGAACACGGAGGCCTCTTGTAGGAGGGTGGCCGCGAGAGGGGGTGTCGCCACACACAGCGGCGGCTCCCACTCCGTCCTCAGTTTTGGAGCCGTCAGTGTATATGTGGTGGTGCTCTAAATATTCTCCCTCGAGTAGTCTTAGGAATTCCTGCCGGTACGCGTTGGTTGGAGTAGTTGTTTTAGGGTACATTTGACCGGTGGTGGGTTGATCATCCATGTTGGTGTGTTAATTTGAAGGATTCGATATGGAAATGAAGGCTTAATAGCTTTACGCTTGATGTTGAGTGAAGTCAGCAGGTTGTCCACTCGTAGGGAAAACGGTGGGCATATATTTTTTTTAGATGCAAAAAGACGCTTATCGGATATGTTGGTGATGTGGCTTATTGCTGGGTTGTTGATTGGACTTCTAGTCTTAAAATAGTATTGTAGTGAAAATTTGTCTCGCCGGAGCGGAAGTGGAAGTTCGTTAGCAAGCAGGTTAAGGGATTCGATTTGGGGGGGGGGGAGCGGAACGCGCCGGTTGTGATACGCAAAGCATTGTTTGCGATGGTCGAGAGTAATTTTGGCTGCAGATCTGTAGACAACGGCTCCGTAGTCCATGCGCGATCATATTATTCCTCTGAACAGCGTCATTCCGGTGTCCATGTCGGCACAAAACTTTAGGGATGTTACCGATGGGATAAGTCCTGTCGATCTTTTGCAGCGAGTCGAGGACAGCGTTTGATCGCAGTTAAAATTCATAAGCGCTATAGGATTCCTCGCCAAGAAAAAAATGTCTATAAGTGTGTATTACACTTTCTTATTGTGGTTTTATTAATTTACACCCGATCTCAACACCGAAGGTTTTTGACCGAACACGTTGGAAGCCTTTATGCTACATGAAATACAAACAGAAGCATCACAAACCAGCCACTAAAATTTCCATTTTTTAGAAAAATTCAGTGATTAATTTTTTTTTTCACGTACGATGAAAACTAAGCTCATGAGACCATGGGTGCGCCAATGTCTACTACACTACATTACCATTATTGACCCCTAAATAACCATTCCTGAAGTCTCCCTCATGTTTTCCTGGTAGTAAGTTCGCCTCTGGATTAAGCAAAACCCTTACCACTGCATCGATATCCCTTTTATGACGAAGTGTCAGAAAAATGAACAAAAAGCACGTCATGCAATTCTTTCATTATGACGCCGGTTCATACGAAAGATTGTTTTTTGCTTGCAAGGAAGACGATTGCACACGTGGCAGCCTCCGGAAAATTCTTCTTAACTCACAACAAATTGTGAGCTACCACGGGAAAATATTTTGCCCCCGCAGCCTGCGAGGACAACATATCTTCCCGTGGTAGCTCCAATTTTTTTTTTAATGTATAAGAACTTTTTGGAGGCCGCCAAGTGTCCAATCGTTTTCCTTGCAGACACAAACGGTCTCCCATGTGAACTGTGAGCGTGGCTCTCTTGTGTGTTCCCGCCCTTGACTGGAGATGGGGTGAGGCACGCTGGGGGTATGGGGACGTTCAGGTATTCATCTAATGGCCAACTTATAGCCCGTTGTCTGCAGGTCCCTCTTCAGTATCCTTGGCGTTTAACACCACTTTTGGAACAGCCTAGCTAATCAGGAACCGTCTCCAGTCCGTGAAAAGGGTGAGAGAGTGCCATGATGAATCTCCCACTATACAAGGCCCTGAGGTTGGTGCCGCCCATGTCTGTGATGTGGCCTGGAAGTGGGGGACCGTTATTCCGGCACTGCTCTGCGTTTGCCAGACCCAAAAATTGAATCCAGAGGACACCCAGGAGATGGGTGGCTATTTTTAGGTAGTGAAGCCTGTAGGGGTGCTGCGGCATAGCCCGACAGATACCCATGGGTGAAAAAGTCTGTAACGGGTGCCAGCCAGAGAGCGGCATGCTCGTGGAGCCCTGTTTTATTCTATAGCCCAGGGAAGCCTGGTCTCAGTGGTCATAACCCGGGTCGGTGTGCGCAGAGTTGGTGTTGGTTTGGCAGGCTCCATGACCTTGCCACTTGAACAGCTTGGGTGGGTATTTCGCCATCGCTTACAGAAGTGGCGTCATAATGAAAAAAAATGCACGGCGTGCTCCTTGTTCTTTTTTGATGAATCGTCAAAAGAAGGACATCGATGCAGTGGTGAGGGCTTTGTTGAATCCAGGGGCGGACGGGCTACCAATTAGTACCTGCGAGTCGCAAGCACCAATTGTCTCTCGTGTAAACCGGTTCGCATCCACTCATGAATAAGGATTCACAAAGAGGAGCTTAATCCAAGAAAAAAGGCCATGGTGGACATATACAACCACTCACTCATAATTTAACACAGATACAGATACAGACACACGACCGAATCCCCCAGAAATGTGGATGACCGACGGCAAGGCGCACCTCACACTCCACTCCTACACTCACACGCAAATTAATTTAGCGCTTTGGTGCTACAGGACCCGGCCAGGTGATCCCGCAGCCCACATTTCGGGTCAGGAGTGAGGTCCAGGATCAATGTCAACAGCAAGGCCCGACAGCGGTAACTAGTTTATCCATGTTGCGTCATAGTAACCAGGCCCTCTGTTACCCACCACTATTCAGTTTCACAAGGGCCCACTCTCACCCACCATCATTCTGTTTCAACCATTCACAACAGGTCTTCACTCACGCCTTATCATTGCACACTTTCTCGATATCTCCAGACTTATGTTCATCCTTCCTAACGACCGCTTCACGCCGTCCATTTCCCAAAACGTCGGTCTTCCTCTCGGCCTACGTGCACTCAACTCCGCTTTCATCATCTGTTTCACTAATCACCTCCCATCATCCATCCTCACCATGTGCCCAAACCATCTCAGAACACGGAAATCTGCTTTGTCTTCTAACTTCCTCACAACGTCATTTCATTGATCCAATCTCTCAGCGTCAGTCCAGCCATGCCCCTGAAGCATTTCATCTCGAAATCACCCAACCTTCTTCTCTCTTCTCTTGTAGAATAAACTTAATTACAATAAAATGACATGTAATATCGCGTTCCTTATTGAACCCATGGTGCTCAATCTTACGTCTCTACACAATTTATGCAGTGATGCCTCTTCCACCACATAGTACCACTCAAGATGTATACACTATGAACAGGTGTGGTGGACACTTTTGATATCTGAAAGCTTTAACGTCATAACGGCGAACGCTGGTGTTACGTAGTCGATCAGCCATTGTTTGACAATATAATACGAGGAACATTGTGTTCATATCTTCTGTACAGTATAATTTTAATGATACATTACGAATGAAACCTTTCACATGATGGTGTCAATTATTTGATTTTAATTACCAACTGATATCCGTTCTTTGCAGTACTAAAAAAAAAAAAAAACGTTATTTCATTAAAACTTAAAACTATACAGCACATTAGTTCAGGCATTGCATTTTGGTCCTGATCAAGCGTATCTGCCATTGTGACTCACATTATACCCAAGCATTTTTGCATGAGTTTAAATGACTGCTTCATTTATGCTCACCTAATAGAGGTGCATTTAGAAAAAAACTGCAGAGACCCTAGACCAACTGCTGCCGGGAAAATTAAATTTACGTCATAGTCTAGCTACAGCAAAACTTAACATGGGATGGAGCGCGTGCCGCTGACCACCGGAGTAAGGAAGCAGCAGCAGCTACTGAAAAACATATAGCGCATGTCAAAAACATGTATTAGTGCATTCAAGATTCACCAACTTCTTAGTTAATTGCATCTTCATTATTAAATATACCTCGATATCAAATGTACTTCCATGACCTGGATGGCTTTTGATAATGTGTTATTATTAATAATATTAATATTATAAGCTTCACACATACGAACAGTTGATGCACGCTCTGTTTTAAGTACTTATTCGGCTGTTTCTAGAATACGAAGCCATTTTTTACCTCCTGTAGCAGCTGGTCCAGATGCTGCGACGTCTCTTCAAATGTAATTAAATGCTCACTTAGCATGTAAATGATACACAAAAAGCAGATGACAGAGGCATTAATTGATATGTTTTGCTGTATCTGAAATGTAACTTATTACTATTACACAAAATTCCAAACACACAAGCCAAGGCTCATTGCACCTGTATCTGAAATGGAATTCAGCAGAGTAAACCTGTCTTTGATAAACGAACGGAGTGTGTTTTTTATTCAGTGCTTCCTTCAATTGACATATTCCTAGAGAAGTCACGGCCGAGTGAGCGTTAAACAGACTTGCTAGTTTTGAACGTCATTGCGAAGGAACCCTTAAATATGTTGGTCCCTGATCACATAGGCATACATAGCAGTGGCTTGTGGGCTTGCGATGTTGTCTGATTGAATGACGAGAATAGTGTAAAAAGATTGAATTGGTAATGATTGTGATAATGAGCAAAAATAATAGAATTTGAAATAAATAACGATGGTTGAAATGCTTAAAAGATTGGTGATATTGATTGTAAGATTGAGAAATATAATTATCGCATTGCAAAGAATAAATTAGTATGAATGATAAACGAGGGCCGCTAAATTGCCCTGTAGTAGATTGTGATACAAAATTATTAGTTGATGAACGGCCTAAATTGATCTCTTGCCGTGCGCACAATCTTTAGCCACGAGTTCAGCGCATGGCTGACTGTTAAGCTTTTAGAGTTATGAGATGGCAGTGTAATGATCGGCCGTATATGTTAAGCGTTTAGAGTTATGAGACGGCAGTGTAATGATCGGCCGTGTATTACAAAGCGAAAAATTGAGACTACTGACTCCATTATATTAACTGCTGGGTTCATTCAGAAAGAATTTATACGAATTGGTGTCTTAACACTTTCGGGTTTCGTTCGAGAGAGATTGAGGAGGAATGATGCAGTAATTG
>SDVV010026477.1:0-12253 GCA_016164225.1 Gammarus roeselii | reverse complement strand
ATACATATATACACTAAATTCTTCTCCGTGCTAGGCATCTGGGATATATTCTCCGCACACTCTCGCTAGAGAGAAAAGTGCATTGTCATCTATTGTAGTTGAGCGACAATTCGCTTTCTTGCTGCTAGAGCCGCTGCTCTTTTAGGTCTCATAGCGCCTAACTCACGTACAGCTGTTGTGTTTAGGCTGTCTCCCTTGTCACGGGTGACCCGGCCAATTGTGTCCCCTTGCCCATCATCCGCCTCGAACAGGGGTGCCTGGTTTGGTTCCGACAACTCAGGAGAAACATCCAAAGCTTCTTTCGCTTGTACTTCTGATGTGTAGAGTAATGCTACCAGTCAACTGACTGTCCCACCGCCCGTTTTTAATTTCACGCTTCGTACGTGACCATCCCTTCCTTTGTGATGGTCGATGACCCGGCCCAGGCTCCATAGTAGCCTGGGACACTCCTCGTGGATCTGAACTATATCACCCACTTTGTGTGCGCTGATCTCCCTGGTTTCTACGGCGTTATGCCGTAGAATGGTCAGATATTTTTTTCTGAACCTGGTTTGGATTTGGTGTAACACTCTTTGGATGATTTTCTAGCCGCGCGTCAGGAGTTTTGCTGTGAACAAGGAGGGATCATATTCTTCCTCAGGATCAGGCGTTGCGACAGGTATGCTGTCTAGACGATATCCGAGCATCAGCTGGGATGGCGTCAGCGGTTCACAGTCATTAACTGAGTCTGAAATAAATGTTAGAGGATGGTCATTGAGGTCCGCTTCTATCTCACAAAGTACAGTGTGTAGTTCGTCTTCTGTCACCATAGCTCTGTGTAGCGTTTTTTGAAGACACAGTTTGACCATTTTCACTATCCTCTCAAAAAAGCCTCCGAACCAAGGGGCCCGACTGTGGTTGAAATGTCACTTGCATTTATTTTGATTCAGTTTATTCCGTACACTGCGATGTTCCTCCCAAGATTGTAGGATCTTGGGGGAACTCACAAAGTTTGATCCGTTATCACTGATCAACATTTGAGGATAAGAACGACGAGCCGAAAATCTTTGTAGGGTTCTTAGGAATGCTTCTGCGGACAGTTCCTTCCTTAACATAAAGGGGACCGGCATAATCTACACCAGTTACCGCGAAAGGACGTGACTGAGTAACTCTATAACTGGGTAGAGGAGGGTTTGGTGGTCCACGGAAAGGTGTCCCATGTTCCCGTCTGCATTGCATGCACTTCCTAATTATGGTTTTGACTCTCTGTTGGGCTCTCGGTATGTACCACCTTTGACGTAGGCTGGCCACGACGTGGTTTATTCCCAAGTGGTGTCTTATTTTGTGACATTCTTCAATAATCATATCGGTGATCCGATGTTTGGCAGGTAGTAGGACTGGATATTTTATAGATTCCTTCACCTCAGCTTCGGTGAGTCTACTTACTACTACTAATTTGTCACCTCTGAGAGTCAGGTTTAGTTGCTTCATCAATGGAGTGGAGCGCCTGGAACTGGGATTGCGAACGAATTTCATCTCATCCGCAAATACTTCTTGCTGAAGTGCTATGACGGCCCAGCTCTCAGACCATTCCCTCTCCTTGAGAGTCAGACTCATTGGTTGTCTCGTACCATTGTTCCCCAACTTACCATTAGGAATACCATTTGACTTACCATTCATCATACCCTTTGACTTACTGTTTGAATTACTATTTGACTTACCATTTGCTTTAATCTTTAGGCACTCAATGAATTTCTTCACCCACCGTAGAGTGTTAATCAACTTCTTGAAAGTGCAACATTTGTTTGCAACAGCAAGTTGGAAAGGCTCGGGGGGTGAACCCTCTCCTGCTTCATTTAGTGTTACAGTGTGCACTTGAATTGGAAAGTTTTCCCACTCCTGGAGTTCCACTATATGCTCTTGTCCATGCCACCACAGGTGACTTGACTTGAGTTTCCTCGGGCTTACTCTTCGAGTTATCAGGTCTTCGGGATTTTGAGAAGGGGGAACATAGTGCTAGTTAGCATTAAGGAGAGTTTTCTTTATGTCCAGCTTCCGGTTTTGCATGTAAGCCTCTAGAGGGCTTGCTGAGTGGATTCAACCCAAGGCAACTTGGCTGTCTGACCACATGTGAATGGCTTCAATGCTGACTTCCTTTTCATAAGCCTCACATACATACCTGGTCAGCCTTGCTCCAAGTAGTGCTGCAGTCAATTCCAATCTTGGTAAAAAAATCGTTTTTTCAGGTGCGATCCGTCCTTTAGCCATCAACAGTGTTGCCTTACCTTCACTGACCCCACACACAACAGCTCCATATGCTACTGTGGAGGCATTTACAAATGTGTGTAGGGTCAATGATTTACCATTTTCTGCGTTGCGCTTGATGGGTGTGTCACCCATCATTGAGAACTCTTTCTTAATCTTTTCCCATTTTACTTCAATGGATTCTGGAAGATCATCATCCCAACTCACCTTTGACTGCCAAATTTCCTTCATTAGGAATTTAGCTTTGATGGTGATGGGGGTCATTAATCCAAGGTGATCAAACTGTGCGGCTAAACCCCGCAAAATGGTTCTCTTGGTTGACTTACCTGATTCTAGCTCCTTTGGAGCTACTGCTAAGGTGTTCTGGACTGTGTCCCATCTGAGTCCCAGGACAGGAACAGTGGGTCTGACATCTGACTCCCCTTCCTTATCTGTGATCATTTTGAGCTCTGGGTCATTTGTTGCTCATTCCCTGAGGTTGAGCCCAGCTTCACCTAAGATTTCCTTGGATGAACCATGGAGTTATTTTAACTCAGTCTTTGCTGATGCTGTGATCAAGAGGTTATCCACATAGATATTCCTTTTGATTTTATCAGTAATGTTCCTTTGTTCACCATATTTTTCCAAGTGGTGATCAATGGTTGCATTAAGGATAAATTGAGAGCAGGTTGCCCCAAAAAGGATGACCTTGAAGCGATAAGTGTCTATGGGACTGTCAGGATCCTTGGGATCTCTAGGCCATAGAAACCTAGTTAAATCCCTGTGCTGCTCATCCAACCCTACCATCAATAATGCCTTTGCAATGTCAGAGCAGGCAGCTAGCGCCCCAAATCTGAATCGCATCAACATTTGAGGTAACTCAGGGACCATGGATGGTCCAGGGTACAAACAATCATTCAGACTCACTGCATCAACGTGTGGTTTAGCTTAACAATCAAATACCACACGCAGGGGAGTTGTCGGAGAATCCTTCTTTACTGAGTGGTGTGGTAAGTAATGACAAACATCCATCGGTTCCATGTTACTTACCCTTTCAATGAAACCTTTCTGCAACTGTTCTTGCATAACAATATCATAGTGCTTCAAAAGTTCAGGTTCTGACCTCAAACGCTTGAGATTACTTACCAGCCTTCTCTGGGACAAGCGATAATTGATTGGCAGCTACATACTTACCCTCAGAGAATCTGATGCTTCTGTTGAACTGCTCTAGGGCTGCTTTATCATCTGGGTGAGCTTCCTCTGGCAAAATGCCAATGATATCTAGCTTCCAAAACAGGTCGACATCTCTTTCAGGTTCCTTGTTGACGGCAACCTTGAGTGCAGTGATTACACTTACCTGGGGGGATGCCAATTCTCTATTTGTTAAGGGTCCAGACAACATGTCTCCGAGCTTTGATGATATTATTGTAACCCCTTCATCCTGTTCTTTAGGAATGATGAAGTTATAATAATAGTCTGCTCCCACAAGCATGTCTACCGGGTAGTGGACTGTATCATCAAAACAATCAGCCAGTTTACGTCCTTTGGCTATTAACCTATGAGCAAGCTCATTTACTCCATTCATGTGGAGCCTTTTAGCTAGTGTGTCAACCACTATCATATCCATGGATATGCTCTCATGTGTTGGCACATCAATTGTGACAGTGATGGTGTCATACTCCGTTTCAGTACCTTTACTATTGAAACCATCGATGGTCAGGGTGGTATGACGATATGATGTGTCACCATTGCTCAGTATTCCTCTTTTAATGAAGGATCTCTGCGCGCCCTGATCAAACAAAGCTCGCACAAGCTTTGTTCCATCTTTGGTTCGCAAACTTACCATTGCTGTGGGTAGGGCAGTAGGCTCCCCACATCCTGCTGCCAGTGCATTGACAGTAGCTACACTAGCAGGACCATTTGCTGCAGGACTAGGAACCAAACCTTTTTGATCACCTGAAGACTTGTCATCTGACTGCGGATACTTACCTCTTTTATTAGATAGAGCACCATGGTGACCCGTCTTTTCACATTTTTTGCAGAATGGGTCTTTTTCAGAGCAATCTGTTGCATTTATACACAAAGTGATCTGCGGAACATAGACCACACCCAGAAGTCCCTACCTGAAATGACCCAACAGTGCTCAGGGGCTTGGAGTTATCTCCCTGATTCCCTCTGGAGCGATTTCCATTATGTGCTGATCTTTGAGTGCCGGCAGTTGGCCTTTGCTTCCCAGGATTTTGGGATTTACCTTGTGTGTCACAGTCTTCCATTCTAACTATGACTTTTCGCAGTGCCATGCGCAAATTTTGCATGTTCCAGGCTTCAGAATTTTTTTTGTGACCATTGCAAGCTTCTAAAATGGTGGGACGTAGTTTCCTCTTGAGCAGGTTGACTAAGATGAAACTGCAATTCGTGCACTCGTTGCAGTCTATCCTCGCAGTCTCCAAGTGACACAATTGAGCCTTCATCCTTTGTCTGAACTCCTGCAGGGATGCTAAGGATCCCGAACTTGCTTGGATGTCATCCAAGGCATAAAGATGAGCAATTTTTATGCGTGACTCATCTCAAAACTGTTTCTTGAGCAGTGCCACTGCTTGAGAGTATGCCTCATTTGTGGGTGTGAAACCCATCAACACACTTTGGGCAGGCCCCTTCAACTTGCTACTTAGATAATGGAATTTTTCACAGGGTTTCAAATCTGGGCTCTGATCAATAGCTTTGAATGACTGTCAAAAACTATTGAACAAAAGTATATCCCCGGAGAACTCCATTATCTCTAGAGTTGGTAACTTTACTCTTGCTTCCCTCCTTGTTTCACTAACAGATGAAGTGGCGTTGCAAGGTGGACCAACTCTAGTTTCTTCCATCAGGCGGTTGCATTTTGTGATGAGCAACCTTACCTCGTCTAACTCTTTCACATGGTCCGCTGCCATACTGTAGAGTGCATCTTCAGTAACTGTTTCATCATTTACTTGGATCTCTTGGATCTGCTCTTGCAGCTCCACTACCTTTTGGATGTGCCCTTCAGCTAGCCTCACATTCATAGCAAGAGCATCTAAATTTTCAGGGGCACTGAAGGAGTTTGCATCACAACACTGCTTCAACTTTGGAAACAGTGTTGTGATGAAGCCCTTATATGCCCCTTTGCTGCGAATGAGACCGTCCAAGGGTGGCGCCCTCCTGAGATCCTTGGGTATTTATCCGTCACAGAATGAATTTTTTACCTTGTCCGTTCAGTTACGGAGTCTACATGACCAACTAGTCAACAGATTCTACCCTTCTCAAATGTTTCCAAAAACTGTCAGTGAAAAGCACACTACTTTTCATGGCATAGTAACAAAGAAGAAAAATGAATCTATTAACACTTGATTTTGACCTTGGTGACTTACAGACACTAATGATCTACCATATTAATCTTTTGTTGGTTGAAATACCGCCCTTCAGGAATGCTTCCCAGCCTGTCACGAGGGAAGTCACTACTTCTCATAGGCACTCACAGAATCAATCAAGAACATCGTTATTTCTTCCCAACGCTATAACGATCTCCTGATAGCATGTAGACACAACCTATGTCTACTTTATTTACCTATTTATGAATTGAAATTGTGTTTTCGTAAATGTTTCCGGAACCTATCAGTGAAAAGCACACTACTTCTCAAGGCATAGAAACATATAAGAAAACAAAAACTCCAAATTGGCACCATTTGCTAGCAGGTTTAACAAATTTTTATGTTGTCTTAATTTACCTTTTTGTATAATTGGAGCGGTCATCATTCGACAAAGTAATCCCCAATGATAACCAGGGTTGCACTCAAACTTGTCAACCAAGGCTAACCTTGAAAACTTAAGTATCAAACATTAGCTCCAATTATAATACATTTACCATGTGCCAGTGGAAATCTGTCTCTTCCCATTATATGTTGCAAATTGATAACTTGTTAATTGCTACATACAAAACCATTTATTTTTATAAATGAAAATTTACCAATAACTTTACCTGAATTTTTATCTCAACACATTAAATGAATATATCACTGCCTATAGCTTTATATTCACACTGGACACTCGTTGGGCACATCATTTTCCAAGATGGCGTCATCACCATGATGCTTGCTATTTTTCAAAACGATCCGGTTCGAAGTTGGACCATTATGTGGGAATTATTTCATTTCCCTTAGCACCTTACACATTGATATTTCCTTATAATACACTTTTAATAGTATCGACAACTGATTGAATCTTTGAGTTTAAATAATTGGGCATATATTCAACACATCACTGATACAATGGGAACTTACTTGGATTTTGGTCTTCACTAACCTACTGCTATCACACTATTGATAACAAGAGTGATCCTGATGTTGTTTAAATCCAGCGACACGTGAATAATCCATTTCCAATATTTCCAGAACCAGTCTGCAGCTCTTCTAAAGGGTTGTCTATAGTTTAAGTCTATGGCCCAGGTGAACCTGGTCCCAGTGGTCAAAACTCGGGTTGGTGTGAGCAGAATCGGTATTGATTTGGCAGCTCCATGACCTTGCCACTTGAACAGCTTAGGTGGGCATTCGCCATCGCTTACAGACTCAATCTCCTCTTCTGATTAGGAGACAACAGCTACAATGAGCTGGGCAGTCAGTCACAGAGAAGCAAATAACTTTTTCTGGGCTTCAAGTCATTTGTCATAACAATGTACTGTGAATGACAATTTTTTCATGTCAGGTACAATAAATAAATATTCATGGCAGGAAACTTTGTTGTGATTTTGCTCACTATGAAGATTGCATATAATAGCTAATGCCTTAAAGAAGAGCTCCTGCTTATAGACTTCCTTTTCAATGAAAGTTGCATCATTTCTATGACAGAACACACATAAACTGTTATTTGTTATAAAGTCTTCACCGTAGTCGTGCACATGTTCAATAATTAAAATCTCACATCAGCAACCAGAATGAAACCATCTTGGCATTCAGCTGATGAGGGTCGGTAGTGATGTTGAGGTGTATTGTGGACAGCAGCAGGTAGACAAGCAGCTGAAGCTCTTAGCAGCTTCAGGTCACGAAATTCACCTGGAAACGAATTTAAACTTTTAGATTTCATATAACGATACTTACTACTGAGAATTGTTCCTTCAATCACCAAACTCACTACAGGCTCTGCATGTTAGGTGAAATAAAATAATAGTGGGGAGAGCCTGATCAGCAGGATCAAGGCTGTCAGGTTTCCAAACTGTATCAATGATGACTTTGAGGCAATGAACCAGCATGTGTATTCATCATCAAGTGAACTAATTAGTTAAAGAGGCCAGCTATTAATATCAAGTTTACTTACTACTGCAGCTTTGATCTTTGAACGTACGGGTGATTATTAAATTTTTGTTTATGACTAAAATAGTCCAGAGAGAAGGTGCCACACTGTTGTATTTGTTGAGAAGTCCATTGTACTCTGGGAACAGCCAATCAAAAAAGAGTTCCAGCTGAAAAAAAAGTCTTTTGTCAGGTATTTTTCAGTAGCAAAAAATCCAATTGCATAGCTTTTCTTGAACAAGTACATAAAAATTGTGTATATTAAACTATATTATTGTATCGACGTGTCACCTACTGTGGATATTGGGGTTATGACACACCTCCAACTATTGTATCGACGCGTCACCTACACTGGATATTGGCGTTATGATACACCTACAACTATTGTATCAACGTGTCACCTACTGTGGATATTGGCGTTATGACACACCTCTAACAATTGAATCGACGCGTCACCTGCTGTGGATATGGACGCTATGACAAACTTCCAACTATTGTATCGACGCGTCACCTACTGTTCATATTGGCGTTATGCCACACGTCCAACTATTCTATCGACGTGTCACCTGCTGTGGATATTGGCGTTATGACACACCTCCAACTATTGCATCGACGCGTCCCCTGCTGTGGATATTCGCGTTATGACTCACCTCAAACTATTGTATCGACGCGTCACCTTCTGTGGATACTGACGTTATGACACACTTCCAACTAATGTCTCGACGCGTCACCTGCTGGGGACATTGGCGTTTTGACACACCTTCAACTATTGTATCGACGCGTCACCGGCTGTGGATATTGGCGTTTTTACACACCTTCAACATTTGGATCGACGCGTCACCTACTGAGGATATTGGCGTTATGATACATCTACAACTATTGTATCGACGCGTCACCTGTTGAGGATATTGGAGTTATGACACACCTCTTACTATTGTATCGACGCGTCAACTACTGTGGATATTGGCGTTATGAAACACCACCAACTATTGTATCGACGCGTCACCCACTGTGGATATTGGCGTTATGATACACCTCCAACTATTGTCTCGACGCGTCACCTGCTGTGGATATTTGCGTTATGACACACTTTTAACTATTGTATCGACGCGTCACCTACTGAGGGTATTGGCGTTATGACACACCTCTAACTACTGTATCGACGCTACACCTGCTAAGGATTATGGCGTTATGACACACCTCCAGCTATTGTATCGACGTGTCACCTACTGTGGATATTGCCGTTATGATACACTTACAACTATTGTATCGACGCGTCTCCTACTGAGGATATTGGCTTTATGACACACCTCCAACTATTTTATCAACGCGTCACCTACTGTGGATATTGGCGTTATGATACACCTCCAACTATTGTACCGAAGCGTTACCTGCTGTGGATATTGGCATTATGACACACCTTCAACTATTGTATCGACGCGTCACCCACTGTGGATATTGGCGTTATGACACATATCCAACTATTGTATCGACGCGTCCCCTACTGTGAATATTGGCGTTATGACACACCTAGAACAAATTGTATCGACGCGTCACCTACTGTGGATATTGGCGTTATGACACACCTCCAACTAATGTCTCGACGCGTCACCTACTGTGGATATTGGCGTTATGATACACCTCCAACTATTGTACCGAAGCGTTACCTGCTGTGGATATTGTCATTAGGACACATCTCCAATTATTGTATCGACGCGTCACCTACTTTGAATTTTGTCGTTATGACACACCTCCAACTATTTTATCGACGTGTCACCTTTTGTGGATATTGACGTTATGACACACCGCCAAATATTGTATCGACGCGTCACCTACTGTCGATTTTGGCGTTATGACACACCTTCAAATATTGTATCGACGCGTCACCTACTGTGGATATTGGCGTTATGCCACACCTCCAACTATTGTATCGACGCGTCACCTACTGATGATATTGGCGTTATGACACACCTCCATTTATTGTATCGACGCGTCACCTGCTGTGGATATTGACGTTGTGACAAACCTCAAGGTATTGTATCGACACGTCACCTACTGTAAACATTGGTTTTATGATACACCTACACCTATTGTATCGACGCGTCATCTACTGAGGATATTGGCGTTATGGCACACCTCCAACTATTGCATCGACGCGTTATCTACTCTGGATATTGGCGTAATGACACACCTTTAACTATTGTATCGACGCGTCACCTAATAAGGATATTGGTGTTTTGACACACCTCCAACTAAGGTCTCGACGCGTCACCTGCTGTGGATATTGGCGTTATGACACACCTTCAACTATAGTAACGACGCGTCACCTTTTGTGGATATTGGCGTTATGATACACCTCCAACTATTGTACCGACGCGTTACCTGCTGTGTATATTGGCGTTATGACACACCTCCGACTATTGTATCGACGCGTCATCTACTGTGGATATTGGCGTTATGACACACCTCCAACTATTGTAGATGCAATTGATTCAGTAGCAGTGAGCTAGAGGGAGGTAATTGTCTCTTAATGGGCATTGGTTGAAATCTCGGAGCTGCTGCTTATTGCAATTCCGTGATAGGGTAATTTCATGGAAAAAACTCGAACACTCAGTACTCACATCCAAACAGCGATTGTACTACCTCGGCCGCTACGGCCCTATGCAGGACATTATAGTGCTGTTTGTTTGTTCCGCCAAGCCAAAATTGGTTCTTATTGGTTCGATCACCACTTACAAAGTGGCAACTACACAGGCAAACTGCAAATAGATCGCGAACGATTGTTTCTCATCATTTCATCTAATAATAACTTGAAAATTACAAAAGGTAACAAGATTATTTGTACAATATTAAAACTTAATAACCATGCGTAACAGCAAAACATTTTCATACATGAACACAATTAGGCGAATCTAGTGGAGTTCATGTTTGAAATGCAAACTATAGAGTCCAGGCAGATATTTCTACACTTCCCAGATACTATGAAGATCCGTAATTTGCCGCAGCTCAGCCTGCTGGTCCTTGGCTGTGAGGCAAGAATGCACAGAACAGGAGATCGACACACAGTACACACAAAATGTGGCTTTGAAATATTTGTGCATTAGAAGTCATTATTAAGATAATTTCATTGACAGGAAAATAATTTTTTTCGTGAATATATTTATTGAACAAATTTTACTGAAAATATTCAATGAAATTAAAGTCCGTTTAAATCTTAAATCATTTCTAATATTTGAAATTAATGAGTTATTGTGAGGAGTTATAATAACTAAAGGACAATAAGCTGGTCCGTACAGAACTAGCGAAATACAGGAGCAATACAAATGCTGTCAAACGGCGGCGATATGTGCTTGACTAAATATACTATACATATCAGTCCTGATGACTATCTTTTCACACACTAAATGGATTCATCCTATTTACTTAATTAATGTTCATATTTACTTCTGCATGTTCGTAACAATAACTATGCGTTCATAGTAATAATAAATACTAGGTCTAATAAAAAAAGTATGTATAACAAAATATTGAGTCAGATTGATCAAAAAACGGTTGACTAATCATCTATAATTATTATGACTACGCCTTTCTCTGTGAAAATGAAGTTCATGTGTTATATTTAAGGACTGAAAATCTTTATCCGGACGAAGCATATAAATAATTTAGTAATAATACTAGTATTGATAGTATTATGGATTTCGTCTCCAACACGTCTATTTCGCCTACTTGTATTATATTTGGGTTAGAAGAAGGTTCTTTTTCCAACTGGATAATGCCTTCCATCTCAAAATTTTCAAGACTGACTGTCTGTGTATAAAGTTGAGCTTTATTTTTTGCTGGTTCAATTTGAAAGAGGTGACGTTGCTAGCACCGATCACAATAACTTGCTCATGGTTTCTCTGAGTTCAATTTATCGGGCAATACTTCAAACCGGTTTCGCGTGTCGGTTCGGCTTCGGCGAGACAATGGGCCTACTTACGCGGCTTTGACACCGCTTGACTGCTCCTTTTTACTACAGATGAGTACAGTGCCTCATTTCCTTACACTTATCTGAGTGAGTTTTCTAACGTTTCGGTGCGGTCATCGGTCCTAACGTTTAGAGCAGTAAGCATCTTGGCAAATGTTTTGCCTTAGTTCACTTGAGTCACGATGAAATGACTTCACTTTGAGTGGCCTTAACAGTTTGAGGTGTGGCTTCCGTAGTCTGATCTCATCTGCCTTTTGGCTTAGTTACAGTGAGCTGTTTTCCCGCTCCACGTTTGGGGTACTTCACATTCGCAGTAATCTAGTCGAGCTTCTACAGCAAACCATTTGTTCGGAATGGTACTATTGTGCCACTTTCATGCTTAACAGGAAGCATCTTGAGCTTGCTGAGTGAGGACTTTATGGAAAATGAACTGAAATAATAGGTTCTGTTTTCTCTATTCCTTGGAAGCAGCAGATATGAAAATATTGACAATAACTAGACGGGGGACGGGTGAATTTTTTTCTAGATGACCACCTGATTTTTTTTCTGGTGGTTAATGTATTTCCTAAAGTGACGGAATTTTGCGACTGATTATGTGAATTTTAATGGGGTAAAGATAGTCATGATTTCTGCCTAACCTAATATTAAAACGCTGCTTACAAGTTTTAAGTGAGTAAGTACAAACTATTTCAATACCATTTTCATTGGATTAGTTGGTATTTATAAATACTTTGTAGGTCAACAAGAGCATATATAT
>SDVV010026476.1:0-12253 GCA_016164225.1 Gammarus roeselii | reverse complement strand
TTTATATCTATGCATGTGGCAAGTTTGGATTCTGGTGTGGACGTCTGAAAGCAAATACGTGGCTTCGTGTGTCATTGAAAAATTATTGCCAACACAATTACGGCATCTGGAATGTACCAATTCGCTCATCGAGAATTGATATACTTTTATGTATAAACCAGAGCTTCGATCACTTCGTAACTGAACGCATGCAGTGCGTTTGGTTGAGGGGCTACAATTCAACCGATTTGTCACATTTGTCGATGCCAGATACTGCCATGTCGATGCCATATGCCGCCATGTCACTGCCAGACCGCCCCGTCGATGCCAGATGTCGCCCTGTTGATGCCAGATACCGCCTTGTCGATGCCAGATACCGCTCCACCAATGCTAGATGCCGCCCCGTCGATGCCAGATGCCGCAACATCAAAAACGACATGATATTTTGGAATAATTGTCAACATATTGAGAACGAAAGAAAATTACGATGTCATTTAGTCTCGCTAATTACAATGACTGAAGAAATTTGTCTTCGTAATACAAATGTGCCAAGAAAGTTGACCTAGAGATAGAAATGTTTAAGACGTCACAAGCCGTTACCTTCCTGAGGTGAAATCTCGAGTATCGTTTATCTCATTGCTCCCAAATGTTCACCTGTTATATTCATGGAATAGGTATATCAATTATTGGTTCCAAATTACATTAATTAAGTTCCCATAACGCTACAATTTGGAATAACATATAATAGAACTAAAACAGTAATTGTGAAATCAAACTAAAATGTATGATCGTGTTCATTCTTTTGAGCTTATCAGTTGAGTTGTGCATAGAGTTGATACATTGATCTGCGTGTTAAATGGCGTCATAAAATGCATAGAGTTAATACACAGAATTCCATCGCTTCACAACATGCGCAACACGGACGACGTGAATATTCAAGTGGTTATTTTCGCAGACACGTTCTCAGCAGCTTTCGACACTATAGCACCAAGAGTTACAAATTCATTGACCTGTATCTGAGATGACGTCATGAAGTGCATCGAGTTGATACATTGAGCTGTGTCTTAAATGACGTCATGAAGGGCTTAAAGTTAATATATTGAGCTGTCTCTTAAATGACGTCATGAAGTGCATAGGGTTAATACATTGAGCTGTTTTTTTAAAAGACGTCATGAAGTGCAAAGAATTACCACATTCAGTTGTCTTAAAAAATGACGCCATAAAGTGAATAGAGTTAATACATTGAGCTGTGTCTTAAATGACGTCATATAATGCACATAGAGTTAGCACATTGAGCTGTGCCTTAAATGACGTCTTATAAAGTGCATAGAATTAACACATTGAGCTGTGCCTAAAATGACGTCATATAAAATGCATAGAGTTAACACTTTGAGCTGTGCCTTAAATGACGTCATATAAAGTGCATAGAGTTAACACATTGCGCTGTGACTTAAATGATCGTCACAAATAAAAAGATGTCAATTTTGATGCGCCTTTAGCGTAAAGACCTTCATCATCTCATCTGGAGGACAATTGAAGCTGATCATCAGATGATGTTTTCTGTGTGTCAATGTGTCAAATGACCTGTTGCAATGTTCTTGATTCAATAAGCTCTATAAAAATATAATTAACTAAATATTTCAGGCAATTTTGATGAGAACACTTCAAGCCGGCACAAAAAGTGGGTCACAAGAATCGCGATAAGCGTAACTTTTGCCAACAATCAAAGAAAATTATTCAGAAACATTTATAGATGAAATGAAAGGAAACAAGCCAGTTCACGATCTTCAGGCCGCACCACCGCATCATGGACTAATGAACTTGCGGAGCGCCTGTGCAACACATTTCCTTACATTTCTTGAATACAATATATTTGCTGGTGACGTTACGGGCATATTATTGAAACCTTGCCTACTCTACCTAACTCACGGGGCAAATGTACGTATTTCAGAGGTTCGTGCGTACATAGTTCTGACCCTCGGGGCAAATCGATATTTTGAACTGGTCAACCTGTCATTAACACATTGGTCCCAATCCCTTTCGGTGTCTAAATGATGTAGCCTTTGTAGGCAAGTGTCTTCATTTTAAAATACAACCTCGTTGAATGCAGTTTGTGTTCATCATTACACGCGTCTAATTACGCGCATGAATCAAATCTCTTCAAGAAGATTTAGAAGAATTTTTTTTCCATAACTGATTCAACAATTCGTTCATTTTGCTCGTATTTTGTTCGGTCTACTGTTCACTGATGTTGTACAACAACTGAGATCAAGAAGTGATCACCGGAGCTAGTTGGGACCCCACAGTGAGCAATGACTACTTCCCTTCCACACAATAACACAATCTATCATTATATGACTAGAAACAATAAAAACGTCACAGAAAAATGTATTTCATGAGTTAATAGTCAACAGTTTTTATATAAGTACCTATCCACACGTCTAAATTATTTACTTCAAAAGGGAAAAAGAAGTAAGTTCTCCTATAGGACTGTTCACTTCATGCGGAGTGTTAGGTGTTACATTCGTAACACCTACAATTTTTTTATGTTAGCGGTAAATGATTTCAAGTTTTCTATGATAACAGAAAATGAGAAAACGTCAGAAAAAGCATGTCATTTTAGATTTTCAAATAAAATTAGATTATATCAATTGCATTTACTGGTGCAATGTTACTGCACTCATCCTCGCGACACTTTTCTCGGAACCAATTTCCACAGGGCAAATTACTATTTCCCTAAATTTGATGTATAATAATGAGCATTAATTGTTATTGAACAATACATGTAATTAACTACTCTTCAAAACTTGGCGGAGTATGCTAGCTTTAGCTGGGAACTGTACAATGGTTACGACAGCAGGCACCAAAGATAAAACTTTGAGCAATCACATTCACGAAATACGAACTGAACAGCAACAACATGAACAAAAATACAAACCATAAGACAACCGTGGGTACGCAAATAGAAGCCAACCATCAATCGCTTGTACGAGAATAAAAGACGTCCATCAAATATTGAGTACGAGAATAGGAGTCGTTCATCAATCGTGAGTACGAGAATCGAGGCCGTACATCAATCGTGAGAACGAGAATAGAAGTCGTCCATCAATCGCATGTACGAGAATAGGAGCCGTCCATCAATCGTGAGTACGCTAATAGAAGCTAACCATCATTCGTGAGTGCGCGAATAGAAGCCAACCATCAAACTTGGGTACGCGAATATAAACTAACTATCAATCGTGGTTACGCGAATATGAGGCAACCATCAATCGTAAGTACGAGAGTAGAAGCCGTCCATCAATCGTGAGTACGAGAATAGGAGCCGTCCATCAATCGTGGGTACGAGAATAGGAGCCGTCCATCAATCGTGGGTACGAGAATAGGAGCCGTCCATCAATCGTGGGTACGAGAATACAAGCCGTCCATCAATCGTGGGTACGAGAATAGAAGCCGTCCATCAATCGTGAGTACAGAGACACAAATAAGAACCACCCGAAAATCGTCGGTACGACAGAAGAACCGCCCAACAATCGAGGGTGCGACAGCAGGAATCGTCCGACAATCGAGGGTACGAGAGTTGGAAGCGTCCGACAATCGAGGGTACGAGAGTAGGAAGCGTCCGACAATCGAGGGTACGAGAGTAGGAAGCGTCCGACAATCGAGGGTACGAGAGTACGAACCAAGGGTACGAACGAAAGTGCGACAGTTAGAATAGAATCAGTTTAAAACAGTTTAAACAGTTGTAACAGTATATAACAACACGATTGTACGGTTCACATATTATGATTTCATTTTACAGTTATAAGATTTTCAGGTACAAAATTGAAGATCCAATTTAAACTATTAAGAGCTTAAATAGAGCCTAGTACTTTTGTACTAACCTATCGATTTTAATTATACTCGAAAGAACTAAAATGATTATATTCTGATCTATTAGGCCTCAACACCAACTGAAACAACACTGCATGGGATAATTCTATTCCTGACACAAATCAACATGATATAATACATAAACATTGAGAGCGGTAGATGATAAGAGCCTTTTAGGAGTGGTTACAAGCGAGGTCTGTGACGGCCTAGAACAACTATAAGAGAAGAGAAAAGAGATGAGCGGATGGTGAAGAGAGCCAAAATTGACGCTGATGCTAGATGGGGCAGACGGTTGTGACCGAATTCTGAGGAAAACAAAATGATATTCATGAAAGAGGCAAAGAGGGTGAGAAAGAGGAAGTCCAGAAAGAAGGAGGTGGTGATAAATGAAAACGGTCAGTTGTTGTTGGAAAGTGGTGATGTACGGAGAAGGTGGGCCGAGTATTTTAATGAACTGCTGATTGTCGAGGATGTCAGAAAAGCTGACATTGTTGCTGTTGGTGGTGGTGCACGGATGCCGGTTTGGGAGAGAAACTTGTTGCGGCCATTATAAAGTAGAGGTGCTGAAGGCGGTAGAAGTGATGAAAGGAGGAAAATCGCCTGGTTTGGATAGCGTGATGACTGAGTGCCTGGAAACGGGTGAAGTAACAATTTTGTTGAATAGCTGGTGAGGCTACTGAATCTGTGTTATGTGTCGGGCTCGGTGCATATGTAGTGGCGCAGTGCTTGCATTGTCCGCTGTATAAGGGCAAAGGAGATAAAAATGAATACCACGCTTGACAACTGACACGTCCGGATGAGTCTGGTGAAGGAAAAGATGAGTAATTAAAAAATGAAGTATGCTTTGCCTAATAGAGTCTTTTTCGAGCTGTTAAGCAGTTTAATGAAAATGCTAAACTGACAAAGAACATCACCACCGAACTGTATAGTGTTGACAAGCCCGTCCGACGGAGAGCCTGGGCATTTTGTACCCTGTTTTGTGGCAAGGTGGTGCAGGATATCATCAGTGTTGACCCCTCCTAGCGATTACACACCTCACAGGGCGGCACCGGACATGCGTCACGATCATAAAGCGGGTGCCAAGCGGCCCAAGCTGATGGGGAAAAAGAAGAGTTGACATCTTTGTGAAACTATGCAAACCACGATTGTTTTTCAATTATGTATGTTTGACAGCGTTGGTAATGTATGTATTGGAATGTTTCCTTAAACGCTTGCAATTTTATGGAGGGATCCTGGAAATGCTTGACGGGACCACAATTTAAGATAAAGTTTTGGTGTCGGATCAAGAGAATATAATTATCATGTGGTGAAACTGCTTGAAACAGATAATGAACTATAAGTTTAGTGTTTATTCTCTGTTCCTGAGGACGTTTGTGTACCACCTCCCAATACACACATAATTTGTATATAATATTCCCTTCACACAATGATTTTCATAGGCTTTTGCTTACAACGAGACCAGATATTAATGCTTTATCGCAATGGGTAAGATCGCACTACAGAACATCGATTTTCGTGTCAGATCCAATTTTACTTGTTTCTCCGTATTGTTTTTGTTGAGTCTTGCTGACGCGACAGTGACTTGCACGGGGCACTTGTTCTGTAAAGTGCTTCATAAATTAATCGACAAAAGCTTCATAAATTAATCGGTTTGTTATCCGGGTTACTTATTTTATTCGAGGTTAACCTGCGTGATTGTATTTACGAGCTCTTTCGCTTTTTGTTCACTTCGATTCGTCCCGTTAGCGGCAGTTGTTGAACAAGTGTGAGTAGCTACCACCAGCGCAGCTTTCGTCGCCTATATGCAAGGCGCACAGTACTTGTTAAGACAACCAGCGTGGTTTGATGTCGCGTACTAACAGCTAAACCTACACATATTTAAACAGCAAATTTTGGCATGTTTAATTCATAAAGTATCTTTCAACAGATATGTTGCAAACACATGAATCCAAATTAACTGTTGATTTGCTATTTGTAAATAATAATTTGCTTTTACACTGAAAAGTATTCCCATCAACGAATTCAAGTTCTCTTCTTTTAATTAGTCGATTCCCTTTCGTAAAGCAGGGCCCGGTAGCTGCGACTTCCCGTTCCAATGTTCGATAGAGGAACATAAATGTTCTGTATTGATGAAAACTTTTATTTCCCCGACGAAACAATATCAATACCATTGAGCTATTACGTATTGGCCTTCAATGAACTAAATTTTATACTTAGATGTTTGTTATAATATTTCCGCACACCGAAATCGTGGATTCTCCGACAGGCAGATGGTGCACAAGTTCAAGTTATTCCTCCCTTCCAGTTGGCTCATTCATAGCAGATGGTGCACAAGTTTAAGTTATTCCTCCCTTCCAGTTGGCTCATTCATAGGATGAATCGCTATGTACGTTGTCGAACCATCTCGTTATTCACCCATGTTATCATGAACGAGGCAGTCATCAGCATGAGGATGACTATCAACTCTGTCACGGGCCAGTAGCATGTTAGGAATTTGTATGTGTACCTTCTTACAATTGTATTCATCTCAGGACAACCCTTCTACCCGCTAATAAGTGACGCTCTTTAAGTTTCCTTTCTGACTACCCTGACAAAAGCTCCCAACTGCACCCCAAACATGCAACAACCCAAGCGCGTATGCGAATTGCGAACCTGGTTATCGCATCTCTCAAATTTCTCAACCTAGCTGTCCTGAAGTTCCCGTCTGCATCCCTTGCCTCCGTGTCTCACGTCACTCTTCCCTCCCTCGTCCATCTACCTCTAAATAGTTCCACCAGCTTTACTCGTTCCTGGTTTGTCCCTCTCATTCTCTCTCTTTCCCGGCCCTCAGCCCAGACTGAATAGCAGAAACATTGTCCTTCGTTTTTAATTTCCGTCCGTGATCCGCCAGGCGGCCGTACTGTCTCTCGACGATTCTCTTCCTGGACAGATGGGGGCAGTAATGTTATGAAGTGATATAAAGCAATCAATCTGTTTCTAGTCGCACCTAAAAACTGAGTCTATGTAGTAAATCGAGTATATACGAAAAAGCAGCTGATTTTCTGATGTTATTAACCAGTTGAATATCAACGAAACGTATTTAAATACAATCTATTTTATTTCTTCATATGAGCTGAAAATCTGGATCAGTGCCTTTCAATTAATTGAAAATTTTGTAGACAAAATATAAACACTCATTCAAACGGGAAACATTCCCTCAGTCTACACTGTAGTTCCTCTGCCATACGGCGTATCGTGCGAGTGCATGTGAAGGCACGCAGCTGCCGAGGTGTTGGAAGCTAAACCAATCGCGGCAGCTGCCAACCGCTGGACCGGACACGCCTGTCAGAACATATTGGCTCCAATCATCGCCGACCTCCGAAGCAAACAGAGAAATCTGCAATTCCTATCGTCAACAAACTCGTCAAAATTCATGGCTTCGATTTTCAAAGAATTTGATTTATGACCGACCGTTGGAGGGCAGAAGTACAGTATATTGGAATGTATAATTGCATTTCAATCCGGACGAAGAAAAATGCCGTGTTGAGTTTGCGTAGCTCACTGATTGATGAGAAGACAGGCAATCAAGTATAATCAAATCACTTCGAAAATTTTGCCTATTATTTACGACCGCTGTCGTGGCACCGCTATTCCTGAACCCATGGCGCAAAATGCTCATCTCCCGTATTCAGGATATAAAATTATTGTTTGATTGACCACCATTTATATATGAAAAAAACTGTAGGTAGGATACAATTCAGTATCTATCTCTGTTCCAATGCAGCTTTTCCCATTTAAATGAAACGTTGTTTGTAGAATGGCATCTTATATTCATCACATCCGCCCAGTGGAGGAATTGGAGGAACCCTTGAGCAGGCTGAGAAACAAATTTATATCATAGACTTCGGATTGACTCTCAAGTTCGTTGATCATAAAGGACACATCTAAGAGAAAGGCGACTAACGCATCAGAGGCACCTTGTCGTACATGTACGACAAGGAGCCTCTGATGCGTTAGCCGCCTTTCTCTTAGATGTGTCCTTTATGATCAACAAACTTGAGAGTCAATCCGAAGTCTATGATATAAATTTGTTTCATAGCCTGCTCAAGGGTTCCTCCAATTCAAACAGCAGATTGGTCGGTTTCAGATCAGCGTGCACGTACCTTGCTCTGTGGACAGACCTTAGACAGTTCAGAATTTGAGCAACGATGTTACACCATGAATACCTAAAAAGGCATTTCTATGTCACGGCGAGACGATATTGAGAGTTTGGCTTACGTTGCAATACACTTAGTTTAGGGGTCGCTGCCTTGGGATCGCTTAGAGCAACATGAGGCGTTGTTTTGCAAGAAAAGAGGCGACATGGTAGCAATGTGCGCAGACCTACCGCCAGTGTTTCTGGATTTCATAATGTACGCAAGAAGCATGGCATTTCCAGATGCACCCCAGTATGATCTTTGGATCCGTCGCTTCCAGTAGTCGGAGAATGAGATGTTGTCAAGCGATATACATTGTTCAAGACTCAACAGCACTCAACGTCTCTCTTTCAGACTTGCTAGACCTCTGTCACGACTGAAATCCCCTCCAACACGTCCGACGATTATAAAACAAAGCACGATGACAAGAGCACCTTAAGACCTGAGGTAAAATGGATACAAACGCCTGTAATTTCAAGGCAACCGTTTGGACAGAAATTAATCCCTGTAATAAAAAAATTAGTTCCAAGATTACATCAAGTTAAGTGAACACAAATAGAATTCAGGGCTTTAAAAGAGGAGAGAGTATGTAAAAAATTAACAATAGTACTCAGATTTTGTCCCATAAGGAGAATCGGGCAACTAGAAAACAGACGTCTTGTTGAACTACAATTTTGCATCAAAAATGTCTTCAAATGACGAGAGGAAGGCACCTACGATTTTACCTCGAATCTTTCAAACTCAGAAACGTCCTCCTAAACCTGTGCACCGATCGCACGGCAGCAGCAGCTCCAGATACTAGAGAGAGTCGTCAATCCCGAACACGTCCGGATACTTTTGGGGTCATGGCGTTGAGGCAACAAACCAAGTCAAATTGCCTACGAAAACTTCAATCTGCACCAGGTTCAAAGGCACTAAGGAAACTCCATCAAATTCGTTCGGTGGTAAAAAGTACCGTGACGGCCAGCGCAGGGCGAAAGAGAAAAAAAAACCTTTTCAATGATTGGCAGGCTCTGTGGGACAACGGGCGTGAAGACGGATTCAAGTGGGATTAGAAGTAGCCAGGACTACCCACTGACCTCAAGATTAGTCCGCCCACCCGCCCTACTGAAGGTTAGCGAACATGACACAGGCGGTAAACACGGAAACGAATAGTGCCTGTTCTGGGTAGTCAATAAACTTTTATTGAAAGTTTAATTTAAATACCGAAGCACGTTGGACTTTTTTTCGTCAGTTTTGTCATCTTGATTTAATCACGTTTTCAACTATGAATCCTCCTAATTGTCGGATTAAATTACTAATTTCTGATGTCAATAATTTTTTTTGATCGTGAAACTTGTCGGTGGCGGCAATAAATATTTGCAGGGTATGTTGATTTTATTTTTCTCTGTTCCATACCATACTTCGATTCCGTAAATAAATAATGGCTGGAACAACGTGAAATGAAGGGTTCTAAGGACAGATTCAGGGAGAAATTTGTTTAATTTATAAAGAATGCCAATAGATTTTGACAATTTAGATGATATGCAGTCGATGCAATTTTTGAATGTCAGATTTTTGTCAGAATATACCTCAAGGAATTTAGTGCTGTCTGTCTCATTAATTCTATCGTTTTCAATTTTTATAAGTGGTAAATTTTATTTGCGTCTATATGAAAATAATATGTAGCGACTTTTTTCCCATTATTTTCAAATTGGTTTGCAGCTAGACACTTGTTAACATCCTCGAGCTCCTTGTTAGTTGAGGCAGTACTTTCGCCTTTGAGTGGTTATAGAGGATACAAAACGCAAGTGAAGGATGATGATTAGGCTAAATTAACGGTGGTTAGGGGGTTGACCGGAATCAGGCGGTCGGAGTCACTGATAAGCCTAACGGGCGGCGAGGAGGGGTGGGCGGCGCGAAGGGGGCGGAAGGGGGGCGCCGGGCTTGATGCCAGGCTTGCGGGCTAGATTGGGAGTTTTTATGTTTGAACATTTTAATTTATATGAATTAATAATGTTTATTGTATTTATATTTGCTTTTATCCTTTAGACCAATGTTTAGGGTGTGCTCTGTCACTAACTGTTACTCATTATATATATTTATTAGTGGCTGGAAGGAATATTTTTATAACACATTTATGGAAGGGTGGGGTACGGTAGGGGACCCCATAGACAAAAAGTTGGATGCGCTTTGGAAAATTAGGTGAGATTGCTTTTACCTGTTATTTGAATTGATTACATCATTTCCGTGGTATGATTGCTATGTTTGAGTGTTTATATCATTATATATTTATGTCTGGTTTAATGATTCTATATAATTTTTCTGTACATATATGTTTGTATTCTTTTCTAGTTGGGGTATAATTGACTCATTCGGTGGTTGGTTGGTGGGTTCTTAGCTGTTGGATGCTTGGTTTAAGCCTGTTGGTTGGATTTTGGGCAGCGTTTTTTGTTTTCCATCTATTTTTTCATATGTATATATTATCTATAGGAATATTATGGTATTATAGTTGGTAGTTGGCGGGTTGATGTTTATATTTTGGGTTGATACAGCAGCATTGATACAAGATTCTGTCTACTCCATAACGCATTATCCAGTTTTGAACCTGGTATATCGGCGTTACCATAAACCCGCATGTTCCAAATGAATCAGTATAAAGCGTATGTAGTCTGTTCAGGTAGTCTTATCTCGATTATTTTTTCTAATGCGAGTATCGGTTGGATGCCCTACAGCGAGAATAACTGAACGATATGGATTTATTGTAGGTTATTATATTGTGTTATGTAAACTTAGTAATGATCGGTTGATATAGGTTGAATTTGTATTGTTATCGGAACATTGAATTTTTAGAATATTTCAGGTTTGCATCTTCCTGCAAGCGTTTTTTGTCCAAGCATTTTTGTCCACTCTGTTGCCACATTTCGTCCCATCGGGATGTGTGTTCTAATTCAAAAATTCAAAAATTAAAAATCAAGAATCAAATGAAAAAAAACTATAACATTCAAACAATGATGAATTATATATGAAAACAGATGAAAATTGCTATATCAAAATTGAAAGTGCGTATAAAAACTGGAAAAGGATAGTTCAAAATGTTGAGTCAAGTGGAGATATTTGTTATGCATACATAAAACAATGACTGAATACCGTACGTAAGTTGGGTTAGGTTAGGATAGGATGATTAGTTCTTTGAATCCAATAACGCGTGAAACTGTTCCATCTTATATATCTTGTAACAAAAGCAAGGGATGTTGTTCAATAGGTTAGGTTAGGTTAGGTTGCCTAAGTATTAATGCATCTGGCAGTGTATGGTAACCCTTCTGCACAAAATGTGTGTAAATGCCTACATTATACCGACATCAACCGTGAATATACCTACATAACACCAGCCTATGCCGGCATATGCCGGTGTCAAACCGTGAATACACCTATATTATACCAGCTTATGCATGAAAAATCTCGAACGATAACACATAATTCATGGTTAAGTTGTTTAGGTTAGGTTGGGATAGGATGATTAGATCTTTTAACATAAAATACCGTGAAGATGATGCACATTAAATATCTTGTAACACAAGCGAGGAATGTTGTTCAATAGGTTAGGTTAGATTGGATTTTGATGCTTTACTAGATCAAAATTGAAAGTGTATATCAAAACTGTTATTGATAGATCAAAATGTAGAGCCATGTAGAGGGATTTGATATGAATATATCATAATCAATGAATAAGTTTCAAATGGATGCAGTAAAAAATCTCGAACGATGACACGTATTTCATGGTTAAGTTGGTTAGGTTAGGTTAGGTTGCCTAGGTATTAATGTTTTTGGCAGTGTATGGTAACCCATTTTGCACAAAAAATGTGTGTAAATGCCTACATGATGCTCCATACATGTGCCAACGCAGTGAGGCTAACGATCCTGTATGTATAAATTTCGCTAATCATGTACCTTAGACATGGTTTATATCCTAGATCTTGTTGACTGCGGACCATACATTACAGGTCTGTAGTAGAAAATGTTAAAGTGTATATATCCAATATACGTTATAATAGACATAAATTTGGTATGAGCAACACATCTAACACTACAAAATAAATCTAATTCTACCAGTAAAAAATAACATACATAAAACTTGCTAACGCTTTAACATCCATAAAAATCACTGACCTATGCGGTAAAGCTTACATAAACGTTTCAAACACTACAGCCTACTAACGAGCGATGACCTAACATTACTTGAAACTACT
>SDVV010026475.1:0-12253 GCA_016164225.1 Gammarus roeselii | reverse complement strand
CCCTACACTTCGTCAGGATCAGGGATCATCACAGGCAGCCCTACACTTCGTCAGGATCAGGGATCATCACAGGCAGCCCCACACTTCGTCAGGATCAGGGATCACCACAGGCAGCCCTACACTTCATCAGGATCAGGGATCATCACGGGCAGCCCTACACTTCGTCAGGATCAGGGATCATCACAGGCAGCCCTACACTTCGTCAGGATCAGGGATCATCACAGTCAGCCCTACACTTCGTCAGGATCAGGGATCATCACAGGCATCCCTACACTTCGTCAGGATCAGGGATCATTACAGGCAGCCCTACACTTCGTCAGGATCAGGGATCATCACAGGCAGCCCCACACTTCGTCAGGATCAGGGATCACCACAGGCAGCCCCACACTTCGTCAGGATCAGGGATCACCACAGGCAGCCCTACACTTCATCAGGATCAGGGATCACCACAGGCAGCCATACACTTTGTCAGGATGTGGGATCACCACAGGCAGCCCTCTATTCGTCAAGATCGGGGATCACCACAGGCAGCCATACACTTCGTCAGGATCAGGGATCATCACAGGCAGCCCTACACTTCGTCAGGATCAGGGATCACCACAGGCAGCCATACACTTCGTCAGGATCAGGGACCACCACAGGCAGCCCTCTATTCGTCAGGATCAGGGATCACCACAGGCAGCCCTACACTTCGTCAGGATCAGGGATCATTACATGCAGCCCTACACTTCGTCAGGATCAGGGATCACCACATGCAGCCCTACACTTCGTCAGGATCAGGGATCATTACATGCAGCCCTACACTTCGTCAGGATCAGGGATCATTACATGCAGCCCTACACTTCGTCAGGATCAGGGATCACCACAGGCAGCCCTACACTTCGTCAGGATCAGGGATCATTACATGCAGCCCTACACTTCGTCAGGATCAGGGATCCCTACTGGCAGCTCTACATACAGCAAACTGATCTTAGCTGCTAACTCATGCATTCAAGTGAATACACATGTAACATGTGTATTCTAGTGTGTACACATGTAACATGTGTATCCTAGTGTATACCCATGTATCATGTGTATTCTAGTGTATACACATGTAACATGTTTATTCAAGTGTATACACATGTAAAATGTGTATTCTAGTGTATACACATGTAACGTGTGTATTCTAGAGTACACATGTAACATGTGTATTCTAGTGTATACACATGTATCATGTGTATTCCTGTGTTTACACATGTAACATGTTTATTTGTGAAATAAAACTCAACCATGATCTAGTTTGCCTAAAAACCCTAACATTCTCTTGTCACTACTACCTCAATCCTTCTGATAACATAATGTGTAGTCCTTTAATACGTAGAGCTCCATGTTCCTATTCTGCAAGTACTCATGTCCACACGTGCAATAAACGATAACAGCTCCGGTGGGATTACACTTTATTGTCACCTAAGAACGCGACGAGCTTCCCGCAACAGCCTCTGCTCACACGTGTACGCCTTTACTCGCGTGTACACTTGCACTCGCGTGTACGCCTGTACTCGCGTGTACACTTGCACTTGCGTGTACGCCTGTACTCGCGTGTACACTTGCAGTCGCGTGTACGCCTGTACTCGCGTGTACACTTGCAGTCGCGTGTACGCCTGTACTCGCGTGTACACTTGCACTCGCGTGTACGCCTGTACTCGCGTGTACACTTGCACTCGCGTGTTGGACACCGAAGTGTGTTCATGTTGAAGTTGGCACGCTTTTCAGCTTTTCCCTTACTTCCACTACTTGTTATTAATCTAACACATTTTCAACGTCGTTTAAACTTCTAAATGTCATGTTCCGCTCCTTCATTCTCCACTTGTCAATATTAAAGGAAGAGCTGGGCTTGGGAGATAAAATAGCTAGTGAAGGATTTTTGTCTTGCAATATTTTATGTAACATGCATCCGAGATAAAACACTTTCTATCAAATCTGAGATATGTATTATATAACTTCCGATGTCTTCCCTCTATGTTGGTTCAGTAGATGATGTCACTGAAGTATTTTATTAGGTTAGAGTTATTTTTATATTTTTTTCTTCATAGAAGTAAATTGGAACATTATTGTTTGAATTCTCAGTGCCACAAAAATTTAAATGGTTATAATTATAAGTTTGAATGAACTGGATAAATAACAACCAGACATCTTTCTGTTGAAAAAATAAGAAGAAGAAAATCATTGAACAGATACATTTTGAAATACATGACAGCTCAGTGAGATTTTATATCATCCCACAGCTTTACCAACACCTTTTGAGAATACAAAATGGTTCTTCCACCCTTCAAGGGAAGGTCGTATTGACTCGCGCCCAGGACTCCCTTTATAAGGAATGACAAGGCAGCCCTCCCACACTCTACCAACCAATCCTTGCGGGTGAGGAAGGCTGTCAACCGTGGGGACTGCAGGTAGGTTGTCAACAGCTAAGCGGAATGGAGAGTATGCAGGTAAGTTGTCAACAGCTTAGCGGAATGGAGAGTATAGGCTATCAGTGTAATGCGTATACGTTTGCGGGTACTATTGAAAAATAAATCATCATCATTATATTTTCATTTCTATGAACATTTCTGCAAAAGATGTGATGAAAATATGGACTCGAATTTCACCGCATGCTGGGCGACGGACGCCAGCAAAATTGTCCCTTTGTTTCACTAGGTTTTCTTCTTTAGTGAAAACAAAACATGAGCAAGGAAGCGTGAAATAAGAAAGACCACAGTGACAGAAGACAATTACCAGCATCAAGGGTAGTTCTTGAATAAATCATTTGCTCCGAACGGTTTTGGAAGTCCCGTCAATAGATGGCGCACTAACCTGCGAGAGTTGTTCACTGGTCACGCGCTCGGCGCTGAGTTTCTACACCCATGGAAGTACAGAAAAAAATTACACTGAAAAGATGGGAAATTATTAGGAATTTTAGCTATATATCAATTGAACATGAAATATACACGAAAATTGAATACACATAAACATGAATCACTTTTTATGTTCTCCGATGCCCGTGAACTTTTAAGTGGGACCCGTTCAATTGAGTCGAGACATTCTGATGTGTTTTTCAATCTGCCCTGGTACACACAAGGACCTAGCTGGTACACACCTGGTACACACAAGGACCTAGTTTTTAAAATGATTCACTTTTCAAGACACGCGAACTTGAAGCCGAGCAGGAGCAAACGGATTATTCAGGGATCTCGTGACGTCAGTCTATTGGGTGTGTTTAGGCAGTATTCGATCACCAGGTGCCATTACCTTTTTTTTAATGACGCCGGGTTAATATTAAAGGAAAATATGCGTGAATTCGTCAAGAAATATATTTTGACATCTGTGTTTGTTTTGTCCGTTCATTATTTTGGTTTCGGCAAGAAAGAGGCCTTCTTCCCTTGTATTTTTTCTGATCAAAATTAAAAGCTGGAAAAAATTACACTTAAATTATATAGTATTTATGATCTGTTTTAAGTACGTCTTCCAAATGATAGTATCCTGGCTTCGATATTAAGGACATTATGAACAGATTATCTTTTTAGCCAAATGAATGAATTGAAAAGAAGTGCACAAACATCACATTTCATTTATTTCGCAATTTTGCATTTCCCGTCAAAAAACTAACTATATTTGAAGTACTAAAAAAATGTGACCAAATTATACTCGACCAAATGCTGTTTAATTAAACCAGGAACAGACTGACGTCACGAGACTGCCGCAGGATCCGTTTGCTCCAACTCGGAATCGATTCCACGCTTCTTGGGAAGGGTGAATGAGCAAGTGATGCACCTACTTGATCCACATCCACTCAGAAGCCCATCTGCCGCTTAGACACATATACTACAACGCTCAAGGAACAACTGCACCACATTGGGTTCTCAATGTTCCAAAAATTGAATAAACAGCTCGGGGACGTCAGAGACTACTCAACGTACCGTTTTCGTGAGCAGGAGCTGTTAAAACGCAGCAATATGCAGGGGTGACAACATCAATAACGATTGATTTTGACGTAGAATAGCTACACGTGGACGCCTCCTGCCGAATAGAGAAACCCAATCAGCCATGTGTTCTTGCCCTCACCCGCCCATCACTCGCCTATCACTCGCCCATCACTCGCCCATCACTCTTCCGACAGTCTGCCGATGGCCTCCTATAATCTGTACAGGGCAATTAAACCGGTTGATCGAAAAGCTACTGTGAGGAAAATTGTTGCAAGCATCTTTACTGGAAGTGAATATTGATTGTGTATATCTGAAAGGGAACAGATCGAGATCATCCACACCTACGCAACCAGCAAGAGGGAATAGATCGAGGTCACCATACCAACCCATCCAGCGAGGGGGACTAGATCGAGGCCACCCATACCAACGCAACCAGCGAGGGAGACTAGATCAAGGTCACAAATTCCAACGCAACCAGCAAGGGGGACTAGATCGAGGTCACCATCACCGCCGCAATCAAGGAGGGGGACCAGATCAAAGTCACCATCACCAACTCAATCAACGTGAGAAACCAAGTCGAGGTCACCCACACAAACGCAACCAACGTGGGGGACCAGGTCGAGGTCACCATCACCAACGCAATCAGCGAGGACGAGCGACGCCACTGATGAGACGGACCAGGTCTAGGTCATACACAGACGAAAAATGCGAGAGGGACCAAACCGGGCTCACCCACACTTAAGCAATTAGCGATGTTCACCAGATCGGAGTCATCCACACTGACACAATCAACGAGCGGGACCAGGTCGAGGTCACCCACGCCACGTTTCATGCCAGGAAGAGCAGATCGGGGTCCCTTAAATAAATGCAACCAGCAAAGGGGGGATCTAAAACTTGCTCCTCTAGTCCAGTGAACAGCTCCTGCATATCATCTTTGTCAGAAAATCAAATAATTTTTAAAATTTCTACCTCATGTACTGTTGGTAGACCCTTCAAGATTTTTTTAAATAAATCACGTAACATTGGGGACAGGAATTCGAGTATTAGGAAATTTAAAAATACAGATCCGTCACATTATTTAAAAATTAATAGCCTCCAATAGAATAGATCGATCAGTTTAATGTATTTCTAACCTACAATCATGTCAGGTTTTCCCTTTTTACTATCTACTGTAATGAATAAGTTCAAATTTTGGAAGCTATCATCTGGACAATTTTTACGGCCAGCATGTGTATCAATGAAATGTTGTTATAGCTTCAAGGCATGCAATACTATGTCGCATAGGACGTAGTCAATCTCGTGTTTCAGAATACCCATCAACATAGTCACCAATCCATCCATAGACAACCATCCCCCACAATTGTTAGCTTTGTATCTCGCAATAGACGTTGCAGACATTTCCTACGATCCTGTGCAACCAACCTCCCTTACGGTCATACCCGAGTACCTTCCTTGTTATATACTACCTCCCATTTCCTACGATCCTGTGCAACCAACCTCCCTTACGGTCACACCCGAGTACCTTCCTTGTTATATACTACCTCCTCCTCGTCACCCATATCCTCTCTGGTCATAACTTACTCTTCCACTCTACACAACTTAGGAAACCCGATCCAACCACGCTCGCAGCACATCCCAACACCCGCTCTCTCACGAGCCTCACCTCTGCCTAGGCTCCTGCTCTGCTCGAGCCATTCACCCCGCTCATATATTATCCCCATTACCTCATCCACAGCCTTCCTCACCTCAAATCATGTCCCGCTCTGCCTTTCTCGCTCACCCCACACTCTATAATGATGAACAGAACCGAAGCAAGAACTTCGAAAATGCATATACAAAGCAACTAGCGGAATGGCAATGTTAGTAAGGTGTTACTTAAGATCATATATAAATTTCAAAAGAGGGTTGAGGTGCTTATATAAAACAGCATAAGCGATTTGAACAGATGATAATGCAAGAGGGAAGAATAGCGAGCAAAAGTTTTACCCAGACACAAAAATCGACAGCATTCCCAATTCTTTAAAATGGAAGTGAGAAGCATTATGGTCGACAAACATTGCATGTAAATCGCACGGTCATTTGAAAATCAAAAAGACGCAAAGATAAACATAATTTAAAGCCGTCACAAATTGCAGCAACGGAAAAAGCGTTCCAGACGAGTACCAAAAGATTACACAATTATCCTCAAAGAGATCAAAGGTTCTTCTCAGATATGAATCATTATTTTCTAAACCATTTTTATAATATTAGATTTAGAGTTCTAGTACCTGCAATTTGCAGCAATGCACTCAAACAACAGGTCACCACCATATTAGATGAATCAAACCAAAACAGGTAACGTTACGAAAGCTGCGATGAACCTAACCACCAAAGAGGGTGATGAGTTATCACAGTAGGGAACGTTACGAAAACGGTGATGAACCTAACCAACATAAAGGGTGATGAGTTATCACGATAGGTAACGTTACAAAAACTGTGGTGAACCTAACCACCATAAAGGGTGATGAGGTATCACGATAGGTAACGTTACAAAAACTGTGATGATCCCAACCCCCATTGAGGGTGATGAGGTATCACAATAGATAAGGTTACGAAAACTGTGATGAATCTAACCACCATAGAGGGTGATGGGGTATCACTATAGGTAATGTTACACAAAAAAAAACTTGTGATGAACCTAACCACCATGAAGGGTGAGGAGGTATCACGATATTCAAAAGATGCAGCCAGGAAAAATGATCACTAAAGGAATCTGCTCCAATTCCCCTCTAGAGGCTCAATTGAAACCACAAATATTGCAGCGAAGCTAAAAAGGTATATAAAAAATTAATGACCCATCCATAGTCGACGGGGAGATGCCAGTGCCACCCGAAATAGCTCGGGTAACCCAAAATAGGTGAATATAAAGTCAATAACTGTTCATCCTACAAGCCTTGGTCATTCTATGGCAACCTTAAATACAAAACCGCAAAGAATTTAGTTCAATGTTGATAAAAAAAAAGTTCCAAGTTTAAATTCAAAGTTGAATCGAACAAAAAATGACGATACAGGATGTTCAACTGACTTTTGATGCTTGACGGAAACATGTATGGAATCCGATATAAGCATTATACCATACACATTACCCGATAGAATGTTTCAACGTCAATAGGTTCAAAAATTGATCTTACACAGTTTGATCACTATAGGAACCACCGAATGCAATAGTAATATTTTCAATGCATCGAAGAAATGTTTCGAGAACCAATCAGCTTGAGGAAGACAGCGCATTTTGGTGAATTTCAATGACGATCAATCAAAATGAGGTCGAAATGGTGCCGGTGTTAGACAGACTCGGCCTGTGTCCGGTAAAACAGTGTAACAAGGAATACTCTCGACTCCCAAACTTTACTAGGTCTGCTCATTTTAACGATCAGTCTTCAAGTCTCTACTGACGGGAGGCACAATACTTCTCTGACCAACAAAAAATAAATTGCACAAGAAACTTCAGAAGAAATAGAAAATAATCCTGCCCAATAACCTGTTAAACAAACATAAATTACTCCGCGAATAACTTCCCAGCCTGAATTACTCCGCGAATAACTTCCGAGCCTAAATTACTCCGCGAATAACTTCCGAGCCTATATAACTCCGCGAATAACTTCCGAGCCTAAATTACTCCGCGAATAACTTCCGAGCCTAAATTACTCCGCGAATAACTTTCGGGCCTAAATTACTCCGCGAATAACTTCCGAGCCTAAGTTATGACAAATGTTAGGCCCATACATTGCACCGATAATGATCCAGAGCAGGCCCAAATATTCGCATCACTGAACACTGTGGTGCTAATACAGATTAAGACCATGAAGAACACGACATGTGAGTGGGTTACTGATAAACAGTTGAATGGAATTGCGCTAGAAATAGTGTTGAAACGAAGAGCAAAACTGAGCATCTTTTTATTATAATTGTTTGGAATCAAAATGGACATTTTGTTCTCAAGAGAGCTAATATAAGATATAGTCTAAAGAACTATAGCAGTGCAAAGGCAAACCAAAAGAAACCGGGATTGTAATGACCACAATAGTTCCCTGCAAGAAAAAAATAACCTGGCCTACTTGTCCAAACCCTCAGGCAACGTCAGAGAAGTGCGACCATTACTAGGTTACCTCTTTTAACGAGGACCCAAAAAAGCCGATCAAGAATTACTAAACAATAGAACAGGAACGTCAATCCGAAAGCGCTTTTCGGGATTGCGGCAAAGTACCAAAGTCAAATAGGAAGCGATTCATACATCACAAGCAGGAAAAGATCTGTATTTATACTGATCTATATCAACACAACATAGCAGGGATGCAGTAATGAGCAACCGTTGTAGGATTACGTGTTTACGGACGTGCCATGTCAAATATGAATCTCTAGTGCAGAACTTCAACGTATTAAGCATGGATTTTGAGGATCTTACTGTGAAGGAACTTTCTGACATCAACAATCGCATTTTGGGTCCAATAAAATAAATTTACTTTATCTAGAACGTTTAACCCAGGGAAGTCAAAGCTGTTAACCCTGCTTGGTGGATGCTACCACACCAACCACTCTACGGTTAGCAACATCATTGCGACAAAGAATAAACATCAAAGGGACCAAGTGACAGACAATGTTGTGACGAGACGGTTACTGTCGTAGCTGTTATGTTTCATTGAATATTATTATATATCTGTAAAACCTTTACTTAGAAGTGGAATTACACAATTACCGGACAACACAAATGACAGATGGTGCAACTAAACACAAATGACAGATGGTGCAACTAATAAAACGACTTACGTACACAAGCCACTTGGCAACTCGATTGAAGTCTTGTGCAAGTGATCGTGCTTCACCAGACCAACAACTACACGGATCAGGTCATTACGTGGAGTTGCATGGGTAACTAATGAATGACATATACCGCGGTCATGACGGTCATCGATTGGAACAACTTATTTTGAGAGACCAAACCTTGAAGATGAAAGCTTGTGACATCATAAACTGTTTTCTTTACATTTCCTTGAGGAAAAAACTTTACGGCACTACGCAACCTTCAACTTGATGAGGTGCATGCGTGATGTCTCAAAAACGGTTAGTCCAATCGTTCACGCAACCTTCAACTTGATGAGGTGCATGCGTGATGTCTCAAAAACGGTTAGTCCAATCGTTCACGCAACCTTCAACTTGATGAGGTGCATGCGTGATGTCTCAAAAACGGTTAGTCCAATCGTTCTCAACATTTCACCGTATCACTTAGGTGCATGTATCTACATTATAATAAAATAAATCGCGGATACTCCCCCTGTAAACCTTGTAATAACTTGAACAAAAGCTGTTTAACCATCAGCAACAGTCCTCATCCTGAAAGGTCAGAACGGGTGTCCTCTCATTGACCGACAGAGCTTGTTGCTTCCTCGATCTAGAGTGGTGGTATGCTAGAGGAGTTCTCGAGTGAGAGGCTTCTCAGAGTGAGTGCTCTTGGCGTGGAGACGAATGCAGACTTGATGACGTTATTCAAAACAAGGGTTCAACACAAACCAACTAATTTGGCATTTAAAAATACTGGTGAAATGCATTTGCATTGCATTAATTCTAAGGCAGCACTTCGGCTTGATGATAGATCCATGTACTGAGATAACTCTGAATATTATTTATTGTTCATTCAATGTTAACTGAGTTCAACTTTCGTCTTCTGTGTCATATAATAAATAAGATTAGATGGTATGTATCATCAATTAAGATCATCGTGTATTCATATATTAGGAAACCACAAATCATATTAGAAGGATAACCTTTCGCCCAGGGCGTAGTCAGGGAGGTCGACGAGGTTTGACCCTCCTCCTTCCGTTTGAGGTCCGCAAGTTTTAAGTAATGCATGGAAAACTCAACAATCTGGTTGATGACGAGGTATTCATTAAAAAAGGCGTTCTCTTGGGACAATTCTGGCTACGCGCTTGCCTCTTGTTTGCAGAGATTAACTGTAATCGCAGTTTAATCAAATAGACTAGTAGCCTAGTGAAATTTCACTTCCGTTTCAGATGAGCTTTGTCCAGCATTGAAACAAAGAATGTTACTGTGAACGTCACGAACAGCACTCAGCAGATGATGCGGCTCCTCCTGACCATGGTTGCCCTTGTGGTGACTGCTCTCGCGGCTGCCAAGGACTCAACAGCAGCGAAGGAAGCCGTCGGCCCCAAAGGCGAGTAAGACAATTAGAAGCGCCCAGTTGACGCTCGAGCTGTAAAACAATCTTTTATGACGCCTACTCTATAAGCCATGATGCTACCTCAGACGCCGCCCGTACATTATGTGAAAAACCTATGTAAATCTATACATATGTAGTACATACAGGGCATGATACAAAACATCCTTTACTGTATTTGTTATGGGTTTCGTTTCCTTGCAGAATTTGTGCAACTTTGTCAATATTAATTTTATTGCAGCCACATGCCAATCGTGTAAACAATGTCAATCCATGGAAGATTTAATGCTGTAACCCTTTTCATCGATGCACTTCATTTGAAATCGCATCTTATTTGAGTTGGAAAAGAGCTAACATATGTTTGTTCTATCTATCAGCAACGGGATAACTCAGTAACAGGTGGTCACTCGCTGGGGATGGCCGCACCTGGAGGCCCGCTTAACCCCCTTCCGTGGAACCTCAGTGCCCGCTAATCCCTTAAAATAATGTTTCCCTGTAAAGCAATGAGGCCCAAATCAAAATCCCTGTAAAGCAAGTGCCTTGATAACATTCTTGAACAGAATAATCTCCAGTTCACTAAAAACCATATCAAACACAACTGCGGCAGGATTGCAAGCAAAGCTCGGCATTGGAGAAGAGCTTATATACCCCACGGACGTATCAGTATTGAACAGGATTTGGACGTGTTTTAACAGAAATGGAGAGACCACTCTATTCTATACGAGTGATTCACTTGAACATGAAGTATTCCATGGTAATCTCCCCTCCAAGCCCGTGCATAGCATGTTTTGCTCACCTATCAACAGTTAAATGATAATGATCATCATCTAATATGGCCGAATGTTCTGCCTTCGATAATTCAACAAACGAAAAATATTCCGTCACTGTTCAACGAAACTTTTCCCCAGTGCCTTAAGTTTATTTAAGTGGAATGCTCGTCTAGCATTGAATGCCAACAGTCCCTTTTACGACGAATGAAGCCTAGAAGTCATATGCCGATGCATGCATGGTCTGTACATGGCTATTTGAAGCTGTGAAAAATAAACTTCTGACGATTCGAACAAATGAAAACTCAATTAAGATCTCGTATGGAGTACAGCTTTTACAGGACATCTATAAATAGTAGCTAAGTGCCGTGCTAGCCAGTAAATGGATCCTTCATTTGGAGGAGAAAGAACAACACTCATGTCTGGCTCATTACGTTCATGTGCTCTGATCGACACCTTGTTTTGAAATAATATGTATTGATATAGTACCTCAGCGATGTAGATGATCAGAATTCACTTTCAAAGGAAGAACACCAACAATCTTCTTAGATTGTGATTGACATATCACAGTGACACGTAGTGTAATTTGTATCCCGTTTAACTCAACAGACTCTACTGGCAAAATCAATCAACTGCCTCGGATTGTCACGAGGTAAGATGTTACGTGAGGCACAGATTAAACTTGTATTAAAGCCTAGTCCAGGAGCGCAACCACTGGTTGTGGTACTTGTTGGAACATGTTTAGTTCATGTCCAATCATAGTTCGTGTCAAAACTTTGCTCCGGGACGAAAGCAAGGTCACTAACTAGATGCTCCAGGACGAAAGCAAGGTCACTAACTAGATGCTCCGGGACGAAAGCAATGTCACTAACTAGATGCTCCGGGACGAAAGCAAGGTCACTAACTAGATGCTCCGGGACGAAAGCAATGTCACAAACTAGATGCTCCGGGACGTAAGCAATGTCACTTACTAGATGCTCCGGGACGAAAGCAAGGTCACTAACTAGATGCTCCGGGACGAAAGCAAGGTCGCTAACTAGATGCTCCGGGACGAAAGCAAGGTCACTAACTAGATGCTCCAGGACGAAAGCAAGGTCACTAACTAGATGCTCCGGGACGAAAGCAATGTCACTAACTAGATGCTCCGGGACGAAAGCAAGGTCACTAACTAGATGCTCCGGGACGAAAGCAATGTCACAAACTAGATGCTCCGGGACGAAAGCAATGTCACTTACTAGATGCTCCGGGACGAAAGCAAGGTCACTAACTAGATGCTCCGGGACAAAAGCAAGGTCGCTAACTAGATGCTCCGGGACGAAAGCAAGGTCACT
>SDVV010026474.1:0-12253 GCA_016164225.1 Gammarus roeselii | reverse complement strand
CAAATCTCCCACCAATGGTCTCCGCGGTCTCGCACCATGAAAGTGATCTTGACTAGGAATCAAACTTAATTCTTATATTTCCCGCTCACGATTTTTTACTTAACAAATCTCCATCTGCTCACCAACCAGAATGTCAAATAGGGCAACATTTATTACACAGTGACTCACTAATTTAAAGTGACTGTGTGATTATAATCAGTTGTGAAATGCATACATTGATGCAGATGCACATTTTTGGTCAAAACGACGCATCAATGATGGCTTCGAGTCGCAAAAATGATCATTGATATGTTTACCATTCTAAAATCTGGACTAATACTGTTATCATAAGTTTACACCATAACCAACATAATTGAACTCTCTTGTGTCACAGGTTGTCTCCCAACACAAAAAATGGTTATCTCTGATTTCAGTTCTTGACATTGAATTGTTTGCTCCAACACCGTCACTTTACCTTTCTTTGAACCGTCGAAAATCCTTGGAAGCGGATGAATAATGCATAGGGGAAATTGCCTCGGTTTAGGAACCGCTGGCCCGGCGGCCAGGATGTAAAAGGCTGAATCCTCAGCTGCGTCGGCCAGGGGTGAACGAATGAATAATGAGTAGAGCGCTTCGAGTTAAGAATTGAATGCAATTCTCGTTAGAACTGTTCCTTAGAAAAGTCAGCATGTCTTATCAGCAGGGTGGTAATGGGTCTCCCAGAGAAGATGAACAGTCGCCGGACAAGGCCCGTAATCGGTAACACTTCAATGTAACGAGCATGAACAATTTTATACCTTTTCTGTGCATCACAGCCCGTATACAATTCCATGGTATCCGAGAGTGATTCTTCAATCCAAATTTAATGCATTATTTAAATATTGATTGCTAGTCTATTGGTGCGGTACCCGCGATGTTATATACACATAATTTTTATCCCGGCATTTCATTCGTTTCGATGGACCACATTCCCTTTGCACGTCTGTAATTGGACGTATACTGAAGATCAGTTATACATTTTGTTCGTCATGTGCATGCCATTAAGAGAGTATATCTTTTCTACAACATCCATAATTTTGCTAGGAAACTAGACAACGTTCTATATCAATCCATCGAAAATGTAGACATGAAATAAACAAGAACGGTTCATTCACTCTGGTAGTATGTCACGGAGGTGTACTTAGTGAGAAGAGGACCCGGGCCAGTTTTAAACACTATAATCCTAAATGTCCGGATGTTATTTTGCAGTAAGTTAAGTGTTAATATGAAACCAGAGGATGCTTGCTGTCAATCATTCAAATTAGTCGAACGTCGACCCAGGCCAAGATGGCCCAGGAACCGACATTGGACCATGCGTACAGTTACGAAAGCAAATTAGTTTATGATTTGTCTCCGACCGAAAAAACAAATTCGACTTTTCCCACGTTGAATACTGCCTTACCTAGCAAATTCTGACGATATTGTAGCTGGACGAAGCTCCCTAATGAGTAATGGCAATTAAAGTTCCGATGAGTTCAAACATCGAACGGAAAGTGAACACTAGATATTCCTATCAATCTTCAATTTTAGACTGATAGTCTCTCGTTACTGTACCAGTGTGTGTTCTTCATGTGCAAGTGTGATAAGGAACGTATTAACAGCGAGAGGAGACGAGCCCGCCAGTATTGAACAGAACCTGAACCCGCGAGGTCACGTTTTTAATCGCTCCCGGGAGAGCGCTATCCGTGCTCCCACTTGTCCTAGTGCTTTATTGTTACGAACATATTGGCATCAATCGCATTATCCGAATTTCACGACGTCATCTGCCATTGTATAGAGATAAAAAAATGTAAGCCTAGTGAGTGAAAAATATTTACTCGATTATCTGTCTGTAATTAGTAGTTATAATGTTGGCGGGTTTTAAATTGAATTATTGATAGATTTGATTTTGATCACATATCATGGAGTGGAATTATTGAATATAAAACAAAAACTGTACAGCGAAATGTTGTTCCTCATGCACTGACAAAAAAAGGCTGAACGAAACACTCAACTGGGCGGGATAATGTCTCTTAACAGGCGCGAGTGCGGCAGACGAGCGCAATTGAATGAATGTGCTTCGAAAGACACACTTGTATGCAGTGGTTACCCAGCCCCTCTCACATCAAAGTCACAAATTTTCTTCCAAGAAATACATAAACTTTTCAGGTCCGAGAGACTCGTTCGATATCAATGGTGTCCCAATTTGATCAATTGTGCCGCAATGATTCAAGCTCAATACGGTTAGTCTCTAATCCGACACTCTAGGTCAGACTAGGTCAGTGTGGTGATGCACTCGGTGGGCATCAAGGGCGGTTGTTGCCTGACGAGGGAGGGGGGGGGGTTCTTGAGGACTCCGTTAATAGTGAGTTATCCCTAAAAACACGTGCTGCAGTGTGATGAATAGCCTGCAGTTCTGGCTGCCGTCACAAAAAGACAGTATTGGTCCAGCCAGCTGGCATGTGACTGCTCCTTAATTGACTTCCGTTGAAGTCAAAATTAGGCTCCTATGAAAGCTTAAAAAACTGCTGATACCACTGGCCTTCACACTCGCCGGGCCCATCTCCACTGCAATTATTTCACGTAGCCCATGGCTCATGTCGTCAGGTGCCAATCAGAAACCTTGGTAGAGTGGCAATCAATACTTGAATACTTCAACTGAAAACTTACTAATATGGAGGCAAACCAAATGAGGCAACCCTCGATGCCCAGGCCAGCGGTTTCCGAGCTAGCGAATGGGGGACACTTCGTTCAGATATTTACCGGAATCAGGTGCTCCGAGTATTTTTAATAAAATTCCTTACTATAAGAATAGTAACAACTATAAGAATAGTAACGGAAATAGTAACATTATCAAAATACACTAAATAATATGTACCATATTATTTAGGTATCATGTCTCCTGCCTTCTGTTCTTGCCTCATACCGTAACCCGTCCAAGCTTTTTGTCTCCTGCCCTTCCCTCCCGCCCATATTCAACAAACCGGTTTTCCTACATTATAATTAAATCCGCTTTAATTATTTCGTTACAATAATGAAGAAGCCGTCCTTCTATTATTTGCTGTCTTGAAAATATATATTTTCGGATCACGGGTATTGCCTCCTGCGCCTGTTGCTTTGTTTTCGTGCAACAGGAAATTATATTATGGGATTCGATTTTTCTCGAATTCACTGTGGGGTCTAGCATTTTCCCTATGTAATAGTGAAAAGCCCGACAGACAGACAGACGACAGACACAAGTACACACACTTCTTAACACAATAGATTTTATTATGTTATAGGTAGTAGCTACTAAATAAATAGTTAACGTGCATGAATTATTTATTTACTAACAGTTCGACGTTCCGAAGAAACTTTAACCGAGAAACACTGAATGCATCAAAGAGACGCAATGTGACTGCTCTTCAACTCCCCCCGCCATTCCGGAAACTGAATCCTTCAGACACTGTTTACAAAATATGTTCTTACAACAGTAATGCATTTGGGTTGGTGTAGTAGATTGTAAATCGAGGACTTCACCGGAAAAGATTAGGTAATTGCAAAATGCTACGTTCATAACGCTGAAAAAGATAAAATTCAGTTATTGAGCGGACACCATCGATGGATGCGGTTAAATGTGAATCTTTGATGGTAATGTACAACGAATACTTCGCGGACACCATCGTACTTTGAAGATCATTGTTAGTTTATTTGAGGCGTATCACAAAATCTCCCACAATCTCTGTAATAATTTTCGTCTTGAAATTATCTGTTAATTTAAACTGATAAACCGTATGCTGTCATATGGAACGTGCAATAGAGAATGGTCATATGTGATATGTTCCAAACATCTTGCTCACAGCGCTATGTGGCACAAAAGAATCCATTGTCATTTCTCTCCGATGCCCACCAAGCATGAAATGACTACAGGCAAGAAAATCAATACCATCACCAGATACGTGTATAATTGGTAGCTAGACAATTTTGGAAGGAATGTATATAAAAGTAAGCAGGCCAATTTACATGGAGGTACTGTATTATTGCTCACCTTGTCAGATTCGTCAGTTTTCTCCCACCGCGTGATAATATCACATGCGAAATTACGATATTTGTTCCAATCTGCGTCCAACTTAACAAATTCCGTATCAAGAGTGAAGTTCTTAATACTAAAAGTATTCCAATGCAATTACTCAAATACAGTTTTGAAATGGCGATTGTTTAGCTCAGGTCAAGAGCCGAAATTGTCAATATTCGCAAAACACAAATGTATATACTGCTAAGTAAGACTTTATATTGGCTATTCACAGCAACATTCTTTCCGTGTTGTTTCATCTTTATAAAACGGTCTCGTAGACTCAATTACATTAAATTCAATAAATAAAGGGAATTAGTTTACACAGAGTCCTAAACAAAGTTGATAAATTATTCATTTATTCAATGAACCATCTGATAAAGTGAAAATGCTTCATATACGATGACATACAGAAATAAACAAAAGAAGCGGTAGATAGTTTGGCGATGGTACGACGGGTTTAGTCAGTATTTGTTTCATTATAAATATTATGCAGATACATTTATGCAACTAGGGGTGGAGCATATAATGGGTTTTCCTGTAAAAAGACATTCTGGATTCAATATGTCGCTGCCATTATAACATTATAAGGAATACATGCGAATGATTCCAATAACAATAGGCAGGCTATCGTTATTAACTATACTTATTCAAAATTGAGTAGACAAAAAAATAATGCAGGGGAATGAACAAATTAAAGAAGGAATGACACAAGGAAATAAATGTATGTCATCAGAGCAAACGATATGCCGGCAATCGTGTTCAATAAATCAAGAGTTATTGCAAGTTTGCTGGTATGAAACATCTATCAAAGAAAAACTATAACCGCCAATTTCACGCTCATGCGGTAAAACGAGAGAACGAACACTGGCGAGATCTGTAGGCATGTACCATACGACGGGCGTGTACCATTGACGGTTAGTCTGAGCATATACAATACGCTTTGACTCGCCATCTACAGATGTATTGCCTCTCAGGACGTCAAACTGCTAAACAGCATAATCCCAAATGGACGGAAGAGGAGTATACCAGCAGAAGTAATATAAACTGAGTAAACATCACAAAATGACAGACGGTTTTTGAAACAATATGGAGGCCTAACTCCATGATAATGTCCGTTGAGATTCAAACTTATTAACTCATTAAATGAGCTATCAAACGAGTTCTAGAATTGAAAACTTGACAGAAGAAAAACTCTTTAAATATGAGAAGTTGAACGTCGAGCAGCATCATGGGTAATTCATGCAGCGAAACAACACGCTGAGTATTTATAGAAATAACAAATCCTTTGGGAAGATAAAAACGAAGGGGTGTTATACTATACAACACGAAAATATTTATATCCAAGATGCAGTAGACAGACACCTTCAAACGATGGGAACGATTACTGCGAGGAACACCGATTATGGAGTAAACCATCCAACAACCAACGATCAAGAGGCCTCGGTCAGACTCAGCAGCAGAACCCCGAACAGAAGGTGAACACTATACGTCAAAATAATGCAGAATATAGACGAGAAATCTCTAATCACGCCCTATGATTCCGTCCCGCGGGAAACTAAAGGATTACATCTAATGACAAAAACAAAAATGTCCAGTTAGTGGTACTTAACTGATGCAACATCATTATAGATGAGAAATGGAGTCGAAGAATATAAAAACCATGACATAACAAAATTGTTGTTGTAATAAATTCAAGTCTCGCTTCCATTCGCTCGTAGACCAGTTGAGGACCATTCATGCAAGAATTTTTGTCAGGTCTCACCAGAGGAAAGTACACGACAGCTACGAACTCGAATATCCCAATCTAAGGGGATCATCTGAACAGCACAACATCTTAGTATTGAAAGATTATAACAAATTAGTACCCAAAATTATGGTCATATCCATTTGCATGAATGATTTACTTGTATTCAATACGTACCAATGAATCAATGTAAAAAAATATATATCAGACTACAACGAAAGGTGTGGTATGAATTTTTTGCTGTCGAGTATGAAAAGTCCAGTAAGTTTGGATTAAAATACAATATTTGAACTTCGATCGTCTCTAGTAATAACTACTGGATATGATGCACTGTAGAATCAAGTCTGCACCACAAAGTATGAGCAATTTTGGGTGTGGAAAAATAACTCGTCAAATCCTTACAATAAGACGTGGATGGGCAAGCTGAGATCCTGGAGACTTCTCTTTTTATTGTGTTTCTATTCCTGACGCTTTCGCGTTGATATCCGTCGAATAACCGCCAACGACTGCGGTAGACAGAATCAAAGTTCTACTAAAGGTCAGCGACTCAGATTTAGGCAAAAAATAATATACTGTTGTCCACAAAGACTGTGCTAGGTAACTGTCGACGTCTCTCCCTGATTGGGTTTCGCAATTGTAAATATTTTTGTCTCGAGGTAACCTAATGTGAGCTGATATAGTCAAACGGAGAGAAAGAAACGATAGCTCGTGACTTCATTGTATTGCAACACCGTCGCAGTAGCAACATTGAAAGAACATACGAGAACACATGAGAAAGCATAACTTCGAATCTGTTGACATGGGAGGAGTAGGGGGCTCGAGATCAACATAGCTCGTGGGTGCTGATGGAGATCTATGATGGCACGTGTATATCTTTACATGCCACATAATGCGTAGGTCGTCTGAGTCACGTCACAGCGCAATCAATAGCTTCCTAAATATCACAAGAACACCAATGACACAACTTTATCCCTACTGGTGAGTGGAGTCACTTTGGTGCATTTTGCCCAACCTATCTTTCACAGCCTAGATAATGGACGGGCTGAGCTCCAAGATTTACTAATAATATTTTAATTTGGTGTTCATATAAATTTTCGGTGACCTCTTCTGCTGTAGTGACGCTTTCTTGACAATAAATAAACCAAAAACTTTATTTATGCAGCCATGTTGCAGTTAGAAGCGACTTGTGCCAAAACTGTATTCACATTTCGCGCTATGGTAAGAAAAGGGGCTTTGCCATACCATCTTTGCTGAATCGGCACCGCCTCCAATGCCGAATTAGCACTCCTCCATTCATACCTGCTGGTGTATGTCGTTGCTGCTCTCCAGTACACCCAATACCTCTCAAATTGTAGATCAGGGAAGAAATTCGTGCAAGATCTTGGATTGTGAGAGACGGCATAACAGCTGTTTATGGGCGAGTCCACGAGACACGGGTTGACATTGTACATGTGGGGCGTTTGATGCGGCACAGTGTTTTTACCTAAACGTATAACGAAATAAATGTAATAAAAATAATACATTCCCACGAATCTGGATTAATTGTTACACTCTAATCTGCAAAATAGCTGGAACAAAAAAGACGTTCATATTAGTGATGGGATAGATGTAATTTTTTCGATATCCGCGGATGTGGATGTCCATGCGGATATTGTATTTTCAACATCTGCCTATGCGGATATTAAGTGTTACATCCGCGAGGATGCAAATGCGGATACTCAATACTTGTTATATATAACAAATAGTTGGTTTTAATATATTATACATTACATGTTCTCACAAATTATTTGAAATACATTTTCTAATTTTTTGTCGGAATTACATTATTAAATCTGATGAACATAATTCAACACTATTTTAGGTAAATGTACTTACCAAATCTTTGATACTCCTGTATTATGTCCGCAAGTTCCAGCCACGACCGTCCGTGAGTCGTGTTACCAGGATGCGGGACGTGGACCCAACTTGCATTGCATCCCACCAACCACTTTCCCCAACACCAACCTTTCGGAAAGAAGTCAATTAGGCTGCTCTATCACACGCCTTCAATCGACTGAAGTCGAAATCTTCAACGTGTGAGAATGACAGATCATCAACTATCAACTTTTCAGCAATGTGCTTGTCCATTTGTTTTGACTTGGAATGAGAAGCATCCCATATCTTAACACCCTCAAAATACTCGTCCACTTTTTTTTGTTTCATCTCTCTTTTCACTAGTTGAAATGTTTTTTTTGTCTTTCACAGTCACACTGCTCCGCATCTGTCACTTTTTTTGCCACGTTCTCCACTAAATTCTGGCATTCCAATTTAAGTTTAAATTTCAGATGTTTTTTAGGAGATGTTGTGCCCCGTCACAAACCTTAAACAAAGCTATTTCATTAGTTTTCATCGTGAATAAACCCCACACACTGCTACTTTTTGATGATATTTTAACAAATAATATTAGTAAGTCACTACACAGAAACGAAAGTGAACAATTCACTAGTTTGTTTGAAATTTTTGAAAGAACTTTCACAGTAATGCGCTGTGACCGGCTACGGCATTGGCAGAAGACAAACTGGCAACCGTGAGCAGTGACATACGGTAGGCTGTAACGAACGCGTAGCTCTGGTGATCTTGCAATCTCTCGTTGGCGCTTCTTCGTGTAATAATGTAAATAACCAAGCGTATTCAATTTGAAATTATTATCCATTACGTTCACGTTGATTCATATTGATTCATTTGTCGTATGAATAATAATCCATGGCAGATGTTTGGATTAGATAAAAAGTCTTATATATCGATGTAACACTTGCAAGGCACACATCTCACTTTGCTCCCTCGCTGTTGTGACAGATAATGAGACCATTTTATTTGTGTATTCAATATGTTTGTCGCAATTCATCAATCGCAGCTTATTTATAGTTTAGATTGTATTTTCGAAAGAGAATGGTCTCAATTTCACTCGAATATCCGCATCCGCGCGTAACCCAAGTTCGGATGCGGATGTGAGACTGGTGGGAAATTTCGGATGCGGATGTTGATGCAAATTTATATATACAAATTTATAAATAAATTTATATACTGAAAATCAAAGTAATTTGAGAGTAAATTCATGAAATCATCATTGACGCATTGAATGGGATATATGAGTTCGAGTGCGTAGTGGGCATGTAAGAAGGAGTTATTTGGGGATTACCATCTATGACCTTCAACTAGGCCGCAATACGAAGTGTGACTATTAGCAGAATTCTGTTCGCTGGCGCCGACTATCGGAATTACTCGTTTGAGGGCAGGCCTTGCTATATTCGGGATAAATGCATTGTATTCGATAAGTAATTGGGAACCGCGTGCTGTCCATAAACATTTTGCGATTCATAATAATTTAATTGTTAATAATTTAAACTAAGCCAAGCCAGTGTGGCAGTATAATTTTACTTCTACTTTGCTATGTTGTGGTATGGTGAATTAAACTTTCATACGACGCCAGGCTTGAAATTTGTTGTTTTCAGGAGGTAGCCAATTTCCTTCCATAAATTTCACCAGATGGAAGGAAAATGCGACGCCGATGAATTCCTCGAGGGAGCTGATATTGCCGCATTCTTGTCTGATGTCTTCCTCCATAGACATCGTTGGCAGTAGATGAGACTGCTACAGTGCTTGGCTTCCTCTATTGCCTTAGTTAGAGTAGATGAGGCGCTATTTGCAGGAGAGGCTGGGGCTGATAGAACAGGAAATACGGAGAGCACAGTCTGTTGCTGTAGACATTTCTACAAAAACACAAAATGTCTACAAAAACACAAGTTTGGAAGGACAACATAATAATTCTGTAATGATTTTTTTTTTGATGATCGTTACTTCATTGATCACATAACCATTTGAAGGCTTTCTTTGGTAAATCAGTTCGGAGAAGGAATCGAAGACAATTTACTTGAATTAGTATTATATTGTGTTTTATTTATTCGGGTTTAATTATATTCTAAAACTGTTGACTGTAGAATGATGCATCAGTAATATTTTTCCTAAAGCTATCACGGGTCGAAGAATAAATTTGTTTTTCTTTGCCGTTTGAATCCGTTTGAAAGTTGCTCTTCATACGTGCTTTATGCTTCGCACTGTCGGTGCAGCTGAGGGAATACACTAGTGTGGACGGCAGAACACTGATCAGATAATTATACCATCGCAAATGGAGGTGGACAGATGGAGCTGTACCATCATGCGAGGTCGATTAATTTTAATAGAATCAAGTATACCCTTAACATCGAAGAAGCACTCACATAAATTGATGGTGATAACATTAATTGTATATCCTGTATTGGCTTATCAATGATGACATTGAAATTCATCCATGAAATAACATTAAATTGAGTCGCCTCGATTATTGTTTATTTCGTGTTTTATATTGTTATTATTATTCATATTTTTTCAATGTAATGAGTACAAATACGGACGAATAATACATACGTACTTACTCTAATGCGGAACATCCGTGTACCGGTTATATTTGTGATGTTGTTAATTTTCGATATTAATTGATCGACGCATTTTAGTGTAGAAATGTAGGGCGAATCAGAACTTCTACAGTCTTCAGTCTACATCTACATTCTACAGGCTACGGGCTCTAGTCGCTGCAGTGCTACAGCGGTTGCAGCGCAACCAGAGGCAGTTGCTCTTCGTTCGAGGGATGATCATCGTAGCAGGTCGCACTTGCCGCCTATCGAAAAACGCTGAGGAGACGCTGCTGACTTTTGTGCAAACAGTGGCATTGTTGTCTGGAGAAGGCAAGCTACGAGGTCATTGCAGTTTATATAGGTAGTGGTTAAAACAATAGAGAAAAAATATTTACTTCCTTTACGAGAGCGTTCGTAGTTAAGGATAAGAGGTTGGTTCTAAGCCACTATGTTACGTCTAGTTTTAGAATAATGCGGCATTCGATGTTGAAGGGTCACCACGGTGTTGCCAATGGAGCTGTGGGCTGTGACGTCACGTTTAGTCTGTATAAGATCATGTCGACAGGTAACGGGGGCTTTTTTGGTGTTCAGCATGTAAAAGAGTCATCACGAAACGTATGTCTGCTCGTATTAGCCGTCAATTCGGCCCGCCGCATCGAAGTAAAATCTCTTCACCCGATAACACAATTTGGTTAAGTGTATCCACATCACTTCAAGGAAGAAAGATTATCGTCTTCAATCGTTCATCAGTAAAACAGTAGCCGACTTCAGGGAAGAAACATTATCGTCTTCAAAGCGTTCTTCAGCTGTAAAGATAATACGCGAAGGATCCACGTCAAGGACAAGTAGAAGACCACACTAACAAGAGGAAAAGCCAGGAGTTGTGGAAACAACACGAGTGAGCACTTCCCGCTCTCTCCTTGCAACCTCAAAACCCGACTGTGTGACCCGGTGAGCGCGTATGCAAGTTGCTCATATAAGTTGTGTTAGTAAAATTACGTCTCGTTGATATCGATCAACCTTAGATTGATCATGGTCGTATTATTGGATATAATGATAATTTGTGGCTGTAAGCATCCTCTCTATATATCTATTCATATGTGTACCTGAGTAGATTGATGTTAGAAATATGATAATTGGTGGTTGTGAGCATCCTCTCTATATATCTATTCATATGTGTACCCGTGTAGATTGATGTTAGAAATATGACAATTAGTGGCTGTAAGCATCCTCTCTATATATCTATTCATGTGTGTACCCGAGTAGTTTGATGTTAGAAAGTGAGTGTTGACATTAGTGTGTGGGTAGAAAGCCAGTCTCCAGGGCTTCTCTGAGTTATTGAATAAATATAGACATATATGTACATATGTATGTGTCATTCCCCACACATAAAAGCAGTGTATTTCCGTGAAACTGTTAATATATCGTCTCCCAGACCCACTCAACTGAGTAGCTGGAGAGTGTCACCTTGGGTCAAAACCCCGGACCTCTCCTGGGTCGGGCGAACTCACAAGCCCGTCGACCATTGATGAGTGTCTGTCAGCAATTTTTATTGCCTTCGACTTCCTTTAATTTACATGGCGGGCTACACGCTGGTGCCCAGGCATGAGGAAGTGATATACCTCACAAGTCACATGTAAATCAGAGTGTGATTCTCTGGTTCACTTCTCCTTCATTTCCATACATTACTGCGTCTATGTGTTGGGTGGTAGGCGTGTGTCGCTTGTGTGTATCACAATACAGATACAGACAGATACAGACACTAGGCCGCATCCCCCAGAAAGGGGGGTGGCCGACGGCAAGGCGCACCTCACACCCTCACACGCTCACATTCACACCACTTAGCCCTTTTGTGCTAAAGGGTCCGGCCGGTAGCCCCTCAATTTACACTCTGGGTCCCGAATGTACCGAGGAACCGTCGTCAGCAGCAGGGCCCACAGTTTTCACTGGTTTACCCCCGCCGCGTCATAATGGCCGGGCCCCCCCCACCCACGACCATCCCGACAGCGGGATGCCAAGGGCGGGAAA
>SDVV010026473.1:0-12253 GCA_016164225.1 Gammarus roeselii | reverse complement strand
TATACTTAATATGTATGAATATTTAAATATTTAAATATATGTATACATATTTAATCCGTCGGACTCGTTTCGTTGCATTATTTCTAGCAGTCATCGTGTTGTTAATAAATTTCAGCCAGATTTTAGTTCGTCTCAGAGAGCTTTATTTCTTTTAGAGTTTGAGCCGAATAAAATGCATTTTTTTCTGAGTTCTGAGTTATGCTTGAATCCATTTTTATCGTACGAAGAAATTTCAAATTATTTGAGCTCTCTCAGCTTCGTCTTTCTATGCATCAGATCTGATGGTTTTCGGGAAAGTAATCATTGAACATCATCGGTGTAAACGACAACATTTGCTGGATTGATTATGAATTTACAGTCAATGTCATTTACGAAAACAATGGGCCGAGTATCGAACCTTGAGGGACCCCAAAGGCAATTGTGGTTGGATTTGATACAAACCGAGTTGGGCCTATCCCTACGTGGCTTAGTTTGTCAAATAGGATTTCCTGGCTTTTCAGTGTGGAATGTTTTTGACAAATCTAGCAGTATCAGCAGAGATATCTATCCATCATCAAAGTTTTTGTAGAGATCGACAGTGATGCTCATCAGTGCGTCTTCTGTGGACAATTTTTGCAGATAAGCATATTGACTGTCATTGATCAGCTTATTGGATTCTATGTAATCAATCAACTGGATGAATATGACCTTTTCTAGAATCTTTGAAGAGACTGCCAGTAGACCGATCGGTTCAAAGCTTCATGGTTTTACTTTCAACCCAGATTTGTGAATTGAATTTATGATTGCATGCTTCCAAATCTCCGGAAAAGTTTCATTTGCTTTAGAGGTGTTCATAATTCTGCTGAAATAGGGCAAGGTACCTATTAGGCTGTCTATCAAATATTGTAAGGCAATACCATCTATTCCTGTAGAATTTGTGTTCTTTACTTTACTTTATGTAGTGATACTTGCTTTTGTTTCCTTTGTCGTCGGCTGCTTGGTCACTATCCACTCAAAAAGTTTTTGAAAACGATGTTTTCGTTTCGTCGAAACTTGTTTCCCCAACTCCCGAAAATAAATTATTAAACTTCTCTACTGATACTTCTTGAGGGTTTTGATAAGTAGGCAAGGTGATTTTTTTTGTAGGATATAATTCTTTTCAGTAAATTCCATGTTTCCTTATGGTGTTTTTTTCACTTATCTAATTCTCCAGGATGATATTTATTTATAGCTCTTTTGACTTCTCATATAACTCTTCAATTTTGAATACGAAATCATTTCGACCATGAAATGTTCCGTTTTGCTCTGATTTTTATATATATTTTTTTCGAAACAAATCCTTTCACAGTTTTTCAGTAATTCATTTAACCGGCGTGTTCTACGTTGTCTATGTTTCCATTAACCCCACCGCTATCAGAGATGTGATATGATAATTAATGAGTATTTGGGCTTGCTCGGTGACATTATCTGTGTAATGTATGGCCTGTATCATCTCGGCGCTTGCTCTTAGTTATAATCTGAAATTATTCGCCGAGTAGTTTCTTTTTGTACGACAGATTGTTCTGAATGGCAGATTTTTCTTTTTCGATGTTTATCATGCAGTTTATTTTTTGTTGGTCAGAGAAGGAATTCGGCTCCACGTCAGTTGAGACAATGGAAGACTGATTGTTACTAATGAACAGATATAGTAGTAGTAGTATAACTGACATTTATATTGTTCGACTTCAATTTCAATTGATCATAATTGAAATCTTCCGAAATTTACAGCGTCTTTCCCAAGCTTAAAGCTTATCGAAATGTTTCTTCGATGTATTGAAAAAATTGTACGCTCGCTTTCGGTGGTCTGTAAATGAACTAACTACAAACGAACTATTTTTCTCGAATGTGAATGTTGACCCAACGATCATCAACTTCATTTCCGTCGTTTTGAATCATTTGAGATGAGGTGTATTCTTCTCGAACATAAATCACAGTTCCACCTACTTTCCTTTCTCTATCTTTTCTGTAAACATTGAAACCGTCAATCTTGATGAGAGTATTGCTAATGTTAGATTCCAGCTATGTTTCAGTGAAACATAAAATGTAAATTGAGTCGACCTTCACCATCCTTTTTATCCGACTCATCTTTGTTCAGAAACTAGTAACGTTTATAGGTTTAATCAAAGTATCATTAAGATTCTGACGGTAATTTTTATTCAGGGTTGAGGTGTGATGGTCGCTGCTCCCAGCTTGAACGGTTTGTGACTCTAGTCACTTTTTTTGCATTTACAGACCAGTTGGTATCACTTCATCGAATATGGATGTATCATTGTCGCATCGCAAGTCAGAATACCTATTGGAACACGGCACATTTGTTTCCACGAGCTGGTTTCGATTCGCTGCAATATTTTGTTGCTCGAATTGCGGCTTCAGAGGGAGGGTGGGTGCAATACTGCTGTAGTGGTCATCTTTCTTAGCTATCAATATTAGTATTGAGTAATGTCATCGCCCTTCAAGCTGTTTGGATTAATTACTCTTTTCGTGTCGTTGACCGGCTTTGATTCATCTAAGATGGTGATCTGTGTTCTGAGGGCGTTGCTGAGAATTGCGGGGACTAAATCTCCAAATTTTCTCCTGTAATATTTGTTTCCAAAATGCTTTTCTATCACAAAAAAGAACCTCTGATATCTTGATAGATATTCAATAAAGGCTTGATAATCGTTTGTGTCTTTGAACGATTCCTCCGACGCTCTAATTTTTAGCGCCTCTAAGCTTTATTCATCGTTAAGTCTTAATTATTTTTCAAACGATCCCTTAATCGCGTTCAACGTACTATGTCTGTCTGCCACTGTTGATTGTCTCTTTAATTTTATAGCATCTAGAATGGTATCGATGTTGGTGTCTCAGGGGAATTGTTGCAAGCTTTTCGTCACGTGCACTGGCATTCGCAACTCTCAATTAGATTTTTGATATGCTTTTCAGTAAAACACTCTTACTGACGTTATCTAATTATCTGGTTGATATTTTGCTAGTAGCATTGTGTGTATGTTTTGGATATCTTTGCTTTTGGTTCTGTTTTTCGTTATTTGGGGTAGATTTAAGCAGGCGAGGCCGAATAGAACCAAGGGAAAAAATTGAGATCGGGGGCTGAAGAGAGGCGTGGGTGGGGATGGCAGAACAGAGCTACGGAGAGGAATGGGCGGAAGGGGGTAATATATGGAAAGGGTTAGCGGAATAAATAGAGCTGGAATTGGGCAGAGGCTAGGAAAAGGTAGCAAAAATTTGGGGTTGGGGCTGTGCTGCTAGCATAGTTAGACAGATTTGCATGGGTAGTGTAGAGTGGACTATGAGGGTAGGAGAAGGGAGGACAGCGGTTGGTATGGTGGGGTGGCAAAAAGAGACATGGGTGGTGAATAGGAGGGCGCACTTCTAGCATGGAAGGTGCCCGGTGGATGATGAGCGGGTGCCTATTGTAAACTGTTATTAAGGGTATGGTGAGAAGGCTCCAAACGGAAGTAATATTTAAGGGGATGATGAGGTTGCACTGATGGAATGCTGTTGGTGTGAGTGTGGTGAAAAGCTGTTGCATAGGAGCTGTTTGTGTGGGGATGATAATTGATAGTTTTTACGGAGTGAGTTGTCTGCAAGTAGATGTCATTTGCTGACATGTGATGGGGTAATGATAAAAGACGGTGGCCGTATGAAGGAAGGAAGCAGATGAAAGAAGAGCACGCAAGTAGCGATTACTTGTTTCTGACATTATTTCAGTAGTGGGATGGCAATACCTCGACCCACAGAGGAACGTAACGTGGTACCGTGTTGATAAAAATAATTATTCCACTTTTATTGAAACTTGCATTTTCCGGATGGAACAACCACTCGTCGGGGACGCCGGTGGATTCATCACTTAGTTTGATTGTATGAATAACTCTGAGCTCCGAGAAGTAGCAGAGACTCATAAATCGGTGACTGCTCTGTTATTTTGTGATGGAGGGGTTCTGCCACGTATATTTTAGCATTTCGGATTTGGCTTAAATTGCAGTGGATATTTTTGTTACTTCTTCATATGCGACGTAGTCCGTGAGTACTATAATATAATTTTGGGAAGGGATTGCACATTTTAGGCCTTGCATTATAGGCATTGAGATTGATTTAATATTGAGTGCATTTACTGGGAAGGTCGGACGTTAGCACGTTGAACTGTTCTATGGATCTTAAAACTCTCTTTTGACAGGAAACTGGTACAAGATGCCTCCCTGGGTGCCGGTTTTGTTTGTTGGAATTTTTCTGTTGAGGTGATAATGAACAGAATTTGTGGATCAGTATTAGGTGGATGGGTGAAGGAAGTGGGAATAGTTTTATAGGGATTGGGACGGGAGATGGAGAGGTTGGCGACGTTGGGTGGGTATCTAAGACCTGGTAAGGAGGTTCTACCCTGCGAGAGAGGATGGGCATAACCGTGTCGAGTTTTGCGAGAGGGGGGGGCGCCGTCCGTCGGAGTGTTTCAGCTGTGCAGTGGTCTATTGTTTTTGGCTTGCTTCCCTGGTGCATTTAATAAGCTTGCATGATATGCAGTCTCTGTTATTATTTATTGGCACCTGCATATTTATTGCACATCCTTCTTTAACAGGCGCAGCAGATTTACATTTGTTGGCGGTGTGACTGGAGAGCGTTATATTTTTGGATTTAGGGAAAAGTGTCAGAGATCCTACTAAAGTGCGGCGCTTGAAAAAGATCTCATTGAAACGAGTTTAGAGAGCCGTACTAGTTTCTCATTTTCAGTCTCCATACTAAGGGGACATCGACACTTTCTAGTGTGTGGTATCGTGTGAACACATTGTGAGCAAACGAAACAAGTTCTGAGAACCTATTCACATATGTGTGCTGGACCTGATTAAGCACGGGATATCTAAAAATTGATTAAAATAGATTCACATAACCTAACCCTCACAGATATCTTCGAAACGAATAATGATATGCAGTTATACTGATACGATGATGTTATCTTTCTGCTATACTCATTTGCAAAATATTGCAGATGTAACATGTAACTAAAATGTTATTCACGATTCACGTGATTGAGGGAGCTATATTGTATAATTATTCAGGGAGTAAAGACCTACAAATCATAAATTGAGTAACTGCTAGCACTCAGAGGAAATAAGAAAAGAGATTTGTCATAGCGTGAATTTAAAAATTCGTTGGAACTAACTCTCATGATCACCCAGCTTAACTAGAAATTAGAGTAGCTATTTACTTTACCGTAGGCTGCTGAGAGCCAGTCATGCGCGCTAGTTAATGAGACACACGAAGACACGATGCAATAATCTCTTGCGAGTAGCCGATTTGTTTTAGTGTAAGTAGTACCTAATAGTTGATATGCAATCCATAAAATCTACGACCTCATACTGCGGTACACAATTTATCCGAAGAACCTGAATTAATCGTAGGCCCAACAACTATGACACATCGAACTAGTAAAAAATTAAACAAACTACAGAGGTATGGACAAAAAATGTGTGACTGCTACCCTACTTGAACTCTCAACTCTGTCTTCGTAGAACACAATTTATTCGGGGAGACGAAATGAATCCTAACTCAAAAAAATGACGCATTGTACTAATAAAGAAGAATCAGTATAGTTATGAACTGAAAACGTGAGAATGTTGAAGGAAGGATTACCGATCACTTGAAAAAATTCAAATGTCAAAAATACAGTTGTTGTATTGAAAACATATTTTACAAACATACATTGAAAAAACAGCTTTTCAAGCCGTGATATAAGCATTTAAAGTGCTTGTTATCTCATGAGCACAAATGAATTATATCCGCGGTCGCCCAATATTCCCAGGGAACAGTTTTAAAAAGAATATTTCACACACTTTTCAAATATTGTGAGCTCTTGAACATCTCGCTCACCTTGAATTCTCATGGGACTGTTTACAATTGCACGTAGATTTGCATAAAATGATCTATCATTTATCTCTACATAATGGTAAAATTAAAATTATATGTGTAAAAAGCACACAACTAAACGTTATGATTCAGAACAGAAAGAATAACAACATTTCGACAAGAATTGCAAATAGATATTGACTGCTTCAATTCATATAAGATTGCTCCGGTTCGCCAATAGTTTCTCACGACACAAACATGAAACATCTATTTTACAAAAATTGTTATGTAATAGTAGTAGTAGTAGGCCTGGGACAGGCTGAATAGTCCATTCTAGAAGTATTCCAAAACTAATTATGCCGTACAACTAGACCAGCCTAGATGAGGTGTCCGTCGTTCATGGGGCTGCGGATGCTGAAGGCTCCAGCAGATGTTGTTGCCACCTTGGCGGCAGGGATACTTAAGTCACATTTTCTAGTAAGAAAGTGGATTAGTCTCCGGGTGTTTATCGAGGCGGTTTTTAAATGTGTCTACGTTATTACTGTTTACCACATAAAGTGGTAAACGTATCCAAGTTGTTGGTATCTTGATTGAAAATAAGTTCCCCGCTACTGATGTTCTGAATGGTTTTAGCTGCAGTTTCTGCCAATTATTTATGTTCTTTGGGTTACGATCTCGGTCAAAGAGTTCCTCGGGTTAGTTCTAGTAAGCCTGTTTAGGCATTTGAAGGTTGCTATTAACTGACCTTTAAGACGTATTCTTTCAAGTGATTTCAGTTCAAGTTCATCGTTTCTTTTTAGATATGTCTTATTGCTCTGTTCCGAAACCTATTGTGTTTCTCGGTGCTGAACATGTTCTATTTTGTTGATATCCCCTCTTAGACGAAGGGACCAGAATTGTACTACAAATTCCCTTTGAGGCTTGACAAGTGTAGTATATATTGGATGCCTAATGTCCCTGGTCTTGTAGTGGAAGTTTCTGGATGTACATAACAGTGCATTTTGAAATATTAAAGTTAATTTGCCACTTATCATACCAATTCACTAGAGTATTTAGATCCATTTGGATAGTTATGCGATCTTGCTCACAGTCTGTTTTGAGGCAGAGTTTAGTGTCATCGGCAAATTTTGATAACTTACTGATGTTGTCGGTATCGAGGTCATTTATATAGGTTTTGAACGAAGAGGCAGAAGAACACTGCCCTAGGGTACTCCTGATGTTACAGTAGCCCACTGAATTTTTCCTTGGCCGCTATAGACCCGTTGCTTGCAGCCCGTTTTATCTAATTTGGGAGCCACCGGGCCACGTTTCTAGTAATGCCAAGCGCATAATGCCAAGCGTCTCCACTCAATACAAATAAGGTCGACAACTTTGCTTTCATCGTATATCTCGTCGACCTTATTGAAAAAGACCAGCAGATTGGACAGGCAGCTAAACTTGCTTTTGAAGCCGTGTCGGGTTTCCTTGGTGAGGTGGTTTCTCTCGTGGTGACTTGTTATATTACCTTTATCAATATTTCCAAGGTTTCGGCGACCACAGATGTGAGAAGGATTTGTCTAAAGTGTCCTAGCTCTTGCCTACTACCCTTCTTGAATATGACTATGATGTTTACTGTTTTCCATTCACCTGGAATAATTCCAGTAGTCATTGACCTGTTAAAGACCACTGTCAGGGAACCACTTGTGATTTCAGGAAGGTTCCATAACATTCTCGGATGCAGGTCATCTGTTAGTGTTGATTGGTAAATACTTAGTTTGCTGAGTTGTTTCTCTACTTCACCAACTAGGAACCATTGCCTTTGTCCACACAGTTCGACTTCGGATATATTAATATTCGATTCTGAAAACACCTTAACAACATTTATTTACTTGTTTCTCTTGGCGCTTCTGACCGCTTTCTTCACTCCTCTGCCAGCCCGTTCGCGCACTTTCTGACTGGTGTCGGATTAGTTTTGTGGACTTGGTATAATGTCTGTCGGCAAACAATTGCTTCTTAAACTTCATAATTCAGCCAAGAGGGGATGTTTATGTGCATTTTTCTCTCCGGAATGTGTCGTTTGTTTGCTTATACCACTCTATCTCTTAGATACGCCGTCAAATTGGGGCCCGAAGTTTATGTTTGTGATTTCCTCCTTCAAGTCCTTTCAATTTTCTCTTCGAAAATTGTAGGTATACCTTGCTGATTCCGTGTCGTTTTCTTTTCTGTGATTTGGAATTCAATAGTTTGGTGATTACCTATTTTTTTTAACTGATACCAGTTCTACTAGTTGTTTTTCTTTCGATAGTACAACATCCAAGGTTTCATGCCTTCTGGTTGGTTGTTTTAGGTTGTTGTTCATATTGATGAATCGTATCATCCTGCCACCCCGTAATTCAGTTTCAAGTGTTGTCTAATTGATGTCAGGGTCCAATTCGTTACTAAGAACTTCTCTTCCCCTAGTGTTATTCTTGGATTTTGGTTTACTAATTCAATTTTCAGTATTATCCCATCTGGCATTATGTCGACCTGGATTATCTCGTAAATTGTTCTTGCTATTGCCGTGCGAAGTATTGGACGATGGGTTTCTTTGACATAAAGCACTGACCCTCCACCTCTCGTGTTTGGAGAATGCTTGTCTACACAGAAGCTCCTGGGTCTTTGAGGGCCTATTTCCGCCTGGATATTCCGGTTATTTGTATCCAGCTACGATTCGCTGATTCCAACTATGTCATATTTGTTTGTTCCTCTATAGATTGAAGAAGAACCATCTTGGGCATTAGTGACTGCACATTTCCAAGAAGAAGTTTTAATTTTCGTCTCCTATCTGTATTGGTTGACATGTCATCTGATGAGTTGCGCCAAGAGTCACTCGATTCACTACTATAAATGCTTCTGCTGCCTGACCCAGTTCTTTTGCCAGGGGTTTGCCGTGGTAGCTGCACGAATTCTTGCTCCTTGTTGTGCTCGTTTCGGACACGTTTTAGTGTTTCCATTCATTGCTTGGGTGGAGTCGTTTCCCACTCCTTTTCCTTTGCTCAACAAGGACTGTTTCTTGTTGTAATATTTTTATACTGCATTACTGAGTAGGATGCCGAAGGCCCTAATTGAAATGTAGATCGACATTCAAACATACTCTTTAGTAGTTGTATTGATTGCAAGCTAGCTACCAAGGTAGAAAAAATGTGTATATTTTCAAAAGTGGCTGTATATATAACTTGGAAACATAGTATTTACGCACTGTTTAACATCTATTGCGCCCGTTAAGCAATGAAAGTTTCGACATGCTATCATCAACCTCCACAAAGTTATTCAAGGAAAACTGAACAAACGGCAGTCCCACTGACCAAGGTGACAACCAGGACCAAATGGGGTAACTCCTCCACCACCATTATTTCTAAAAAGCTATAGGTTTCTTAGTGCCTCCTGAAAGAAAATGTTTATATTAGTATATATAAGGGTTGCTTGGTGCAAGCCATGGTACAAATGAAATTGCTAAAAGCGTGGTTTAATCGTGATTAAAGAACAATTCCATTCGTTTATTATCTTATTTTGCATATTTTATGATTGTTTCAGTTGTTGTTTAGTATTCTTGTACTCAGAACTGAATAAATTATTTCCACATTAAACATCTCATGCGCTTAGCTTCTGCTGCTTTCTATCACTTCAATATATTTACAAAACATGAGACAGTGCTCATCATTCATTTTCAATGCTTAAACATATTGATTGAAATATTTAAAGAAATATTTTGAAATAATAATAAAATAGCTAATCATTGATCATTGTAGCTAGCTACCTAATATGGAAACCTCCAAAGATTCTCAAAATTTTGAAACTCTCGACCATCACCATCAACCTCATAGCTCCTCACATTCCATTAATTAATAACTTAGATAGCATTGAACATGAGGAGGCTCAGGATTGTTTCTTTGTGTAAGCAATACCAGCTGATCTATTGGATGAATTTATAATTGTGTTTTTTGATAAGCTATGAGCAATAGTGAAACAATAATTCATATCATTTGAAAGAAATGACTCAGGTGGCAAGCATACATAGAGTTTATTGTATTTATTATAGAAGATCCTTAAATCCTTAAATCCTTAAACAACTACATTTATTGTAGCTAATTCCCAAAAGTTGGAGCCCAAACCCACCAGAAGCCAGATATATAAGTATTTCGTATTTTTTTGGTCAATGATCTTTACTATTGCCTACATATGTAATGTTCATTGCTATTGAATCCATACATCAGAGTGCATGGCGTTATGTGTGACGAGCAGAATGATTTCCGGGGAGACAGTGGAGGTTGAGCGAATGAAAAAGGATACGAAGGAAAGGAAAGGAAAGGAAGAAAGGAAAGGAAAGGGACTATCAGGTGTATTTTAGTGGTGAGATGAATCAAGTAATTGAAGTAAACAAAGAAAAAGGTGATGAGGTGTCAAAATGCTGACTGGGAGAAATTGAAATGGGATGCACATCAGAATACAAATACCTTTGATGTGGAGGACTGAGAATAGGTGTGAGAAGTCCATGACAGCAATAATGTTCTGAGCACAACAGTGGCGGGGTTGCGGGTAGACTAGGTTGTGTGGCACCCTTCAGAGTAAGTCTGTAATAATGCTTGAGAGGGGAGCCCAGCGTTCGCGCTAAAATTATTCCCTCACACGCGCACTATCGCCACTTCACTTCACCTCACTGTCATAGCCGCACACTGTCATAACCGCTAAAAATCTTTCATCCCACGTGCTTTCTACCTAACGATGATTCAGCCCACACGCATTTTCCACCACTTCAAAATCTGACACTGTCATATCTGCCACTGTCATTTCAGCGAAACAGGCGTACCAACCTAACAGTTATCACTTAAATGAAACTTCAATAAAAAACGCTAAAAAACGGCATTACGTACCTTACACAAATACGTATGTTTGCCCCGCGGGTTAGAAATACGTACTTTTGCCCCGCGGATTAGAAACACGTACCCTAGGTTAGGTTAGGTTGGGCAGGAAAAGTTTCATTAAAGTGATAACCGGTAAAATGGTACGACTGGTGGCTGATTCTAACGTGGGATGAAACAGATTTTCGCCAGAATGTCACTGGCAGATATGACAGTGAATGTGTATACGTAGGTAGGTAGTCGGAACAACTTGGGGCTGATAAGGCAGTTGGCGGAGATGATAGGGGTCGATCTGACGTTAGCTATAAAAGAATTTAGCGCCAGGGATAGCGACCCCTTGAGAGGGTTATGGAAGAGCAATGCTATACCTGGTTTTATTTCTGAAAATATGTAGAAAAATGGACAGACAGAGGTGGTAAAACTGGATGTGACACAGAATAAGCTAAGACAAATGGCACTTGGAGCAAACCTTTGGGGGTGTGGAAGCAATCAGAATGAATGATGGAAGCAGTGTAGGCTTACATGTTGAGACTTCATAGATTGAGTGATGCAGGGTGGCCTGAGAAGGTGCATTAGTGGAGCAGCATTCAGAGTAGCTAGAGTCGCTCAAGAAGTCAAGGTGCAGGAGCACCCCGGGGTGTGGGTAAAATGGTGAATAGTACGGTGTAGGCCCGAAATGGAGGGTGAACAAAGGGAAGAAAAAGATTGACACCAAAGTGAAACAGATTGGACTGGAAAAGGGGCGCGCAAGGATGAATGGGAAATCCATGCTTAAATAGTATGAATAGAATGCCAAAACATGGGATAAAAGATGGTATGATGATAACAGAGGGGGTCAGCTGTGGTTAAAAGCTTTCACTCAGTCTCTGGAAGTAAATGCACAAACGAACCGGAGGGAAGAAAATGACTCGAAAGTATGGATGCAATTTGAGGCAGAAATAGATGAAACAGTAGAACGCCTGGCACTGGAATGCCCAAGGTATGCAGAAGAGAGAACCAAAAAGATGGATGTAGTAACTGAACCAAATTAGTGGAATGAACAAATGAAAAGGGGGGACCACAGAATGACTTACTGTTGGAACTAGGGTAGGAGAAGAAACAGTGGGTGTCAGTGGCTGTGAAAGAGTTTTTGAAGAAGGTAGGAACACGAATAGTGAGGAATCGGGTGCTAGCTGTCCAAGCAGCAATCCCTGTAGATATACTTCACTACTTCAGAGTAGCTCATGCATGAGAGAAATACCGATGAAATGAGAGAATGAGTATACGGACAGTATGAATGTGTATACGGACAGTATGAATGTGTATACGGACAGTATGAATGTGTATACGGACAGTATGAATGTGTATACGGACAGTATGAATGTGAATACGGACAGTATGGATGTGTATACGGATAGTATGAATGTGTATACGGACAGTATGAATGTGTATACGGACAGTATGAATGTGTATACGGACAGTATGAATGTGTATACGGACAGTATGAATGTGTATACGGACAGTATGAATGTGTATACGGACAG
>SDVV010026472.1:0-12253 GCA_016164225.1 Gammarus roeselii | reverse complement strand
ATTTACTTATAGACTACCTTTGGTATTCGTATTTCCATGCTAGGCATACTGTACTGCAATTCATTACATGTCATGTTGCATATGTGGAACTTTAATGCTAGTCCTATTAGTGTTTATGGATAATAATAACATACATTTATAAGATATTTTTATTGATAATAAATCGAACAGTTACATAATAATTTACATGCAGTAATAAAGATGAAAACCCCACACATATCCCTCTTGCACAAATGTTGATTTCCGGACACGTTCTTGATGAATTTTTCAACCTTGGTATCGTTTCTACGTCGTTTGCTGTTGGAGAACCGTTCGATTATCTTTTTGACTGGGACATTTTGACATAGATAATAAGTAAAGTAGAGGCAGTAAGCTCCACAGACCAAAGTTTGATCACTTCGGATCAGTTTCTGTAAAACAAGTTGTATCTTCGCATGAGTATTATAATACGATGCTATATTTCCTCCATAAATTATTGGATTAAGCCCAAATGAATAAAAAAATTAGTGTTTGTTATAGTTTCTGAATATTAGGAACCAAAGACCCATTTTATTAGGATCGCTTTCGCTGTTAACAATCATGTAGCCGTTCATTGGATGCATGGGCATTCTGTTTTCAACAAAACATCCTATATAGGCACGTTTCATAACTGTATCGCTCATGGATATATTTTCAATTTGTTATTATCCATGTTTACTGTAGATAGTTGAGGAAACCCTCATTTCCGAATTTATTTGGATGACACCAAGTGTATAACCTACCAGGAACAAGATCTTATTCGTTGTGGGTGGATTTTCGCAATTCACTGTTATACGTATGCTTGCTCTTTTTTCTAGGTTAATGATATCTTCAGAGTCGGTTGGCCTTGTATCTATAACAAATATAGTTCTTCATGCAGGGAAATTCTGTCTAGCGATGAGATGAGAGCTGTTACGCGTCTCCAGAGCCGAAAGTGTTTGATGGTGTGCTTGGGCGCACTCTCTGGAAAACGATGATCTAATGTTGGTAACGCAGTTTCCGTTTACATCGACGATAACGTTTGTGATGTCGTTATGCTGGAAGTAATTTGGATTATGACCTTATGCTCCGTTATGTGCCGCTTGATCAATGAGAAATAGGGTTAATTGATGTTGAACAACCCCGTTGAAGGGGGAATCAATGGAGATGGAGTTTTGACCGGTAAGAAACACGATTGTTTTGATAATAGGTCGATCGAACATGTATTCAATCATGTCATTATTTTTTGTGAGCGCTTCATTTAGAGCAAGCAGAGCTAAAGGGTATGGTATAACCTTTTCACACCATAATTTTCACGAATCAACTAAATAGATGTATTGTTCATCGCTATGTGTTAGAAGAAGGCTACTTGGTTTTGCCAGCTCCAATCGTATATTTACGCTGACATTATCCAATAGATAACTGTTGCTACCGTTACATCAAAATTTAGTGGTTCCATCATTTGTATATCATGACGTACACTTTCTTGAATCCAAACCTCATTTTCGTTTTGATTAACAAAATTCGCTGCAACGATGGTATATGGAATGGGTGTTTACAGAGATTTATACATCATATTCAAACCTTTATATTGTTTACTTCGGAACTTTTCATGGATGTATAGGCGTTGAGATTATTTAGTAACCCTGTATAACTGTTTCCTTCACACTAAACACAATTTATGAATCGAGAGTGACTTCGAAACATGCGATGAAAAAATCCGTCAACGAGTGTAACATATGCAGCGGTGGCCAATGCACTTCCATCTGCATTTCTAACACGGATTTTCACTTCTGCAGTTAACGAGCTCAAGTCGATCATTTCATTATCCGATCCTGGAATATGAAATTATATAAAGGAATCGGCAATTCTATCATCACACGGGCAGCTGTATGTACCTAGATAATTTCTTTCAAATTTCGATTCGATAGTTGATTCAATTAAATATTTCTTGTTGACGGAGGGAAACATATCAATCACGCCCATTTCATAGTTTTCCGTAGGGGCTTTAGCCCAGTCATGTTGAGAGATTATCCACCACATATGTTGTCGGTATAGAACCTCACCCGAAACTAACGTTAATACTGCATGAACAGTGGTATTTGTTAGTAGTTGAATAATGGACGACATGACTCCATCTGTCTTTCACGGTTCCTTTTTGATTAACTTTTTTCCGTTACTTCGCCTGTAATCTTGCCTCCGACCATGGCTTTCTTTACAACATTCTTGAGTGTAGCAATCCCATGTTCCTTGGTTGATTTTCGCATATCTTTTCTGCTCCGAATAATCGTGTACCATGTTTAAAGTTATATCAGCAGCTGCAGGCAGTACAGTTTTTGGTAGAAAAGGCAATGTTCGACATACAAGACTGGCTCTGGTTGAGAAGACGTTTCGCGAATTCAACTTCGTATTGTTTGTACGACAAATATGCATATACCACCCTCATGATTGCTAGTTACCAAATGAACTTATTTATATCCAGCGTTATATTTATATGGCTGATACGCATAAGCTCGACCCGCCATTCATGAACGGGATGATATCGCCAACACCATCTCGTAGATCGATGGAAATGGAATCAATATGACTACGCTGTAATTTTTGATGTTTGACATGTGCACGCGTAAATGAATAAGATCTATTAATTGGAATACCATCAAGAATATTGACTAGCTTGTGCCCATAAAACTGCGTGAAACGATATCTGAGTAAACGTTCATGTTGAGTGCATTATCGTTCATTGAAGACATTTTTTCGCTTACGGCACCTTCACCGACATTATATTTGCACATCGCTCCACCCATTAAATCAGCCAATCTATCTTCAACAAAGAACCAATTTACCGTAGCTTCAGTATATTTGAATTGCGACATGTTTTGTAGAATAAAAGCGTTGAGCTTTCTGCGTTGTGTCGCACTATCATATTCGAATTTTTTTTCTCAACAGACTTTTTCTGATGTTGATTTCTAGCTCGGAGATGTGTTCTTTCAATGTATTGCCTGAGAAATTTTCGCTAGGAGCAAACAAAGCAGTTCCATGTCCAACTCGTTCATCTTTATCATTTAAATAGTCTACATAGAATACAATGTTGTACTGTTCATCGTGCTTTGTAGCTGTATTCCTGGATAAATATTGTTAGTAAAACTTGAAGATGTGATGCTTTGGTACAATTGGCTACTGCCCAGCGATAAGACATAGACAAAAAGTCTTCCGGTTCCTGTATCCTGAACTGGGTCCTACGTCATACTAACAACAAACCGCATGTAGACCTCAATATATACTCTAACTAGTTAGACAATGAAACATGTTCAAGCTTATTTATTTATTTACATATGTTCATATTTACAACATCTTAGATACCTCTACAAAATAAAACCTGAAGACGTGGATGTACTTTCGTCATTCACGCGAGTACACTCACCTATGACAGCCTCACCCGGCTTACGTCTCTTCCAAGTTAAATCAATGTTTACATTAGTATCATCATCCACGACACATCGTTTCCTCTTTTTAGTGACGGTAGGTTCGACTTCAGTGGATTTTTTGGGAGTGTCTTGTTGCCCATAGGCAAGAGTTGTGCACGCATCGACATAGTAGCGCTTATTTCCAACGTTACTGAGGTCATTTTTAATAGTGCATACAATTTGAAGCTGGCATGCTTATGCGCGAATATTGTGTATGGTCTCAGCGTGTGTGTATGTTTTCTGGTTATGGATGTCTCTGCATTGTTCATGTCTGATTTTGGCTTGTGTCTGGTAATTGATACCTTTTGCAGCTGATTTTGTGGCGTCGGATTCGAGCAACATACTGTAACACTTTGGCTGCAAGCAAATAATTTCACTCGGGTAGTCGTTGGCTGTTTCGCTTTTCAGTAGCCCCGGCTGTCATTTCTTTGATTCATCGTACGAGGGATGATTTTTGGGGTAGTTGGAGAAGTCCATGTATGCAGACGGGAGCTTGCCGCATTTCCGCCTCAATGTCGTCTACGCCTTTGAACTGGAACAGCAACGAGTCTGTGTCCAAGTTGATGAGCGAGATGTTGTCACTGTATTTGGGTTTCAGTGTCATAAACGAAGCTGTGAACTTTTGCTTTGTTTTTTTCAAGCACGTAGAATCCAACTTGGAGTGTGTGTACCATACGGATATTTTTTCTGCTTGCGGATCATGATGACTGTTTCAGGGCCGATGTAGCAGTTTTTCAAGAGGGGTTGGCAGCGTGTTTTCGGAACTCGTTGGCTGTGCACCCGACCTTTGCCTCTAGGCTTCTGTTGAGCGGATTGAAAAATAGCTTGCCGTATATATTATTTGAAAGCAGTTTATATCGGGAATTTTCGAAGGAGCTCATAGACTCATGACGTTTTTTGATATTTTGCATGATGAAGGATTTAAAGGCTGGTTCTAATTTTATGCAAAAATTCGATGATCCTTGGTCACTTCCAATCTTTGCCTGATGAGTACTTGCAATAATTCCAGGGCCACGAGGTAGTCAGTTTGGGGTAGATGACTAGCAGTCAGCTTACGATGTGCTCATTTTCTGTTTTTGAGATGTTCCGAGTCTGCCAAAAAATTTTTTGTGCAGGGCGAAACATCGTCCAAACTAACTTCTTTGTGTTGTAGCAGTGGTGGCAGCTCATCTGTTTTTTCGCGCAAAATCGTCGCTGACTGGGCTGCGATACAGAAAATGTACGTGTACTCGCCAGAACCGTCCTCGTTTACCAAGTCGAATGCTTGAATTTCTTCGGGTGTTAGCTCGTGGATTTCACTAATGGCAAGGGGCTCACTCAAGCATCCACCACACAGACTGTTGAAGTCCAACATTGCTGCTGAGGACACAAATAGTATAGAGTCATAGTCTTTGCATCGGGGGTTGTTTATCTTGGTAGGACCTTTCGTCAACGTCACAAATCCGCCTCTTGCATTTTTGACCATCAAGTAGAGTAGATCGATATTTTTGACCAGCTCCAGATTCATCTTGCCTTCGTAGAGAGCGGCTTGCATTACAAAGACAGGGGCACTCACAAAAAAACGGGATCCAGGGTTTAGTCGCGTGTCATGGTCTCCCTAAACTATTTGAAAGATTTCGGCCAGTAGCAACGTGTCGACGAGGCGCCTGTCACATATCAGAGTCTTATATTCCTTTGCCTCAAAGTTGACCGTAAAGCTCTTGTTGCGATGGGATGTATGTTTGGTCAAGCACAGAATCTGATGTGATGACCTCATGTCAGAATTGATCTTTTCGAGTAGCGAGGTCTTGAATCTTGTCACTGTACCTGAGACTCGTGAGATGGGATTTGAGAAGCTGCATGTCATTTTAACGGTTCTTAAATTTTTTGGCTAGACTATCGAAACTTGAGTTGAAGAACGAGTACGAGTCGATAAACTTGACACCGTACTTGCTTGTGTCATCGTTCAAGGAGACGGAGATGCTGAAAATTTTGTCTGACTGTTTTGGCAATACGTTTATGTTAAAAAAAGTTTTGTCGTCCAATCCTCTCAATAAAAATCTCATGTCATAGGCTGATGCATTGTGAGCAATACAAGGCATGAACCTGAGTTTCTTCGTGATTCTGATGTTACAATTATAGCATAGAGCCCCAATATAGTTGCCAGATATCACTTCTTTATTGGGTCCGAAGACGCCCTCGAAGTATTGATTATGGCTGCGAACTCTTTGTTCACCTTTTTCTTCATAAGTGTCCCCTCAGCATTCGCATGTTTTGCTTTCGCAAAATTATTTTAGGTCTTGTTTTGTGAGGACGGGGATGGGGCAGAAGTCGATTCGACTACTTTGTGCTCTACAATTTTTCCGTCTTCATCCACTAGAGTATAACTGTACATGCACAACTTGTGTATGTTAACTACATGTTTTTTCTCTTGGCTTGGCCTCAGCACAGATTCATAGTTGTAATAACAAACAACTGGAGGTTTTATTGTTGCGTGCATGGCTGAGAATTGGTACATTTCGCCTTCTTCAGGCATACTGATATTTGGCAAGCCTGTACTGGATAAACACAATTTTAGGTGTCCAGCTTTTTTGCTCTCATTCATGCCCTGCATGCAGAATGGACAATAAAAAGTACTGCTTCATTTCCCCCTTTCTAAAAGTTTTCATAAATGTAGTGAAACACGGAATGAGCACTTCATGGTTGGCATCTGAGATTTGCACAAGATGGATCGTGAGGTACTCACTGGCTTCTAAACTGCCTCTGTATACACTGACAATTCCATATCCTTCCTTCTCTTCTGTGAGCTGATACGTTCTAATGTTAACTTCACAGTCCCTTTCTATGATTGGAAAATCTTCTGAAGTAACAGGTTTGTTCAAGGCAAGGCTTGGGGAGTTAAAGTATGTGTTTTTGTATAGGAGGAAAGTTTGCTCCGACTGTCGTCCATCATTTGAGAGGTGTGTATTTTCAGGCAAGTGGAAGTGCGCAATCGTTCTAGTGAGCACACAATTGTTGCTTTTGGTCTTGATGTTGACAATATGGTACCGGTCTGGACAGTTTTTGAGCCAAGGAACATAATCCCCCATACATTTTATTCCATTAACACCTGTCTTGTAGAATTTAGGCTCTACACTAGTTACTGTATTAATGGACCACCCACTACCTTCTCGCTTCTATTTTTTCTAATTTATTCTGTAAACCTTCTCCGCGATCCTCAACCAGCTCACGCAGAAGCACAGTTTTTGTTAGCTGGATTGCTCTTGTGTTCATCACCCAGTCCTTGTGATCTACTGTGCATTGGAGTCTTTGGAATGTGCCTAATTCAAATTCAGTGTGTTCCACTAATTCCTCGAGTTTCAATGTAATCACTGTGGATATGTTGACATGTTCAGTGTATGGTATAAATGTTGGAATGACAAAATTGTTTTCCAAAATTCATATAGAGGTAGGCGGATAAAATTTAGACTCACGCAAAGGAGCAGTGCTGGTCGAACCTCCAGTAGGCTGAGTAACGAACTGTCCAGCAGGAGACAGCACCAAGGGCGGGTCATCGGTAGGCTGAACATTGGGTTGTTCCGAAGACGGAGCAGTAGGCTGAACTCCAGGCTGAACACCTGGTTGTTCCGAAGACGGAAGGGGAGCACCGCCTGCGGGTCGAGGGATTGCGTTAGGGCTTGCGGACATTGCGAGGTGGCGGGCTTGCGCAAGGGCATGCGAGGCTAGGTTACGGACAGGTAAGCGCGTCATTTCGGTATGGTCCGTTCCCACGAACACTTCTTGCATCCTCCAACAATGGCGTATCCACCATATCATTTTGGTTCATCATACAAGGAAAAAACAATACAAATTAGATTAACAAGTAACGGAGATGTCTTTAAAACAATAAAAAATAGACTAAAAAAGTTACAGAAAGATATTTCTACAATAAAAGAAAAAATATATATGTTAGAACTGGCAGTACTTACATCGAGAGTAGAACAACTGTTCGTTACAAACAAGGTCAGGAGTAAAATAATGTCTGAGCTGCAGCATTTGCCATTTTATACAACAGTGTACGATAACTTGGGCAAGAGGCTTGCGATACACCGCCAGAAGTCATACGCTGCCAGATGTGCGACAACAAAACTATATCAATACGAAATTAAAATGAAAAATCAAAACGAAACCGATATAAGTGTATTAACCTGTTTGCTTGCCTGCAGCGGTGGGGTCATAAAAAACTGGTGCCGCTGAGGCGATGGATGCACGCATAATCAGCTTTTCGTCGAATAAACATCCACCTCCTCAAGATTGATCAACAAGCCCGAAAAATGGAGTTGATAATAGTAGGAAATCTTCCAGTCACCTATAACCGGACTCTCCAGAAGTATGCAATTTTGTGTCAACGACACTACCAACATTTAAAGTTATCTTGAACATTTTGAAGATGAAGGAACAAGTGTCTGTTTCAATAAGACAGTACTAGTCGAATGTGGAACTGGAGTGTTCTTAAACAATAAATTAAAACTGCACAAGTCTAGAATTGTACTAAGTCCTGACTTTATAGTTAGCTTCCTCAGTCAAGAGGAAATCATGTTGGAGCGTAGTACATCTCAGACACTTGAGCGAATCTTGGAAGGCAAGCCCCCAACGATAGATATACCAGACAGATCATCCGCCTTCTCAACCTATGGTGAAGATGTTCCTGAATGAAGATGTTAACACTATTAATAAAAATGTAATAATTTAATAAATAAAAAATCCTAAAAAATATTTTTGAATACACTAACCCTTGTAAATGCATCATGTCCGACTTTGAAAAAGTCAGTTTCTGTAGTCTATTGCGGGTAGTGCCACGCTTGTCTCTGCCACGGTGGTCTCTGCCATGGTTGTCGAGGTTGCCATGCTTGAGGCTGCTGCCGTTGCTGGTAGTGATGTACAGGCAACGGATGACGCTGGTAGTTTGGGTTCCCATACCTAGGATCACCCTGATAGTTTGAACGAAGACTGGCCAGAGGATAGCCCTGATACGGATAATTTACTGGAGAGTACTGCGTCGGTCTGCACATGATATTTTTTTATGTATTTAGAAAAAATTATAACACTGTTTTCTGCTCTATCATGGAATAGTTGGATGACAGAGTCTAAAAATATGTAGACAATTTTTGTTAAACATACCTTATCATCCCTGAAGTTTCGCGTTGGCCTGGCCTACTTCCGATCGAGTTGTTACCACGATCTGTTGAGAAAGAATTGAATTACCAGAAATAAAATCGATTGCTGGAAGCCACATTGGTTGATGTCATAGATATTGGCATGACCGATCTAACTATAGAGATGTAAATAACAACGCTGATAATTACCTGGTGACGTTGAACGGGTCCTTGACTTCAGCATATTCTTGATGGAATACATCTGCAAAAAGAGAGAAAATATGTATAAATTAAAGGTTCATTGTAAAAAAAATTATAGTTATGTATCATCTGTTGGGGAGAATGGAGGCGATTAGGTATGCTGGCGTGAATGTATTCACCAAACCCGCACGATTGTTTGTGAGCGGGTTCTCATCTAGTGGGAAGAGTGTCCTTGTTGGAAAAATAATCAATAAATACGTTGATAGCTTCGATTAGGTGGTCGTTTCGAGGTCAAATCACTTTCCTGAAAGGAAACACGAAAAAATTAAAATACATACAGGACAGGTTGCATTCGATTCATTATCCAAAAAAAAAACGAAATGTAAACTCCTTGGAGTGTATGACGATTTCATGTTGGAATCAGAGTCTTTACGTATTATTGCGAATGTTTTTGGTCGGGGACGTCAGGCAGATATCAGTGCGATTTATTTAAACCAATCCCTCTTTTAATCAAATCCATTCCACCGCACAATATTGAATACCACACACTTTCTTATCCTATGCATGCGCGATATAAATCAATTAAGTTACTTTGGCAAAATATTCCTTGCAAAAGACAAAATTGAACTGTTAATCTCCGTACACAAGGTGCATGGGGAACAAAAACCATATGGGCACATCTTGGTTACTTTCACACACCCAAGTGATCCGAAACTCTTGATTGCAGCACAAATTGCAGGACATGAATTTGAACAAGTGTTGCCTCTATAAAATATAATGTATGCCAGATTTGAGATTAGTATTGAATTTGAATGGAGAGCGTCAACTACAATCCAGAGGCTATTGGATCATACTCGAGCGCGAAGGCCCTACATCAAATTTATACGATTATTTGTCCGTCTACAACATGACGCGATGTCAAAAATTTCTTCAAGGGGCAGACTCTTACACGATTTAAACAAGCACCCTTGAAATTTAGCAGACGCATGTGAACAGCTGCGCGTCCTGGATCGAATCTCTGTGCGGATGTTGCCTTTATGAAAAAACTGTGCTGATAAAAACGACGGAATTAGGTATTTACTATTCGTCATTGATATAAACAGAAAATATCTGTGTGTTCAACCCTTGAAAGCTATTACATTTAAAAATATGATTGCAGCATTTGATTCTATATTCAACGAACTAGAATGGCCATCAACTCGGATCTGTTCAGATTAGGGCAGTGCGTTCACAAATATTTTTTTTTAAGGTAATTTGACCGTCAAGAACTTATCCATTTATTACACCTACAACAAGGCCATTAAAGCATCACCTGCTGAACGAGTAATATGGACTATAAAACTTAAGTTGGGTAAATATATGCATGCTAAAAAGACTGAACACTTCATAGATGACATGCAAACAATTGTGAACACGTACAATATGACACCACATTCATCATTAATGGGGCGGGTCCCGTTTGACGTTTATTTGTTGAACGATCCAAGAAAAATTCAGGCAGTGTTGTCCAAAATGTATAAAATACGACGAAAGAGAATTAAAGTGCCCAATACACAACTAGAGGTGGGAGCGTACGTACGCTTATAGTGCAGTGATCTCAATCTCAAGACATTCAGGAAAGGACACGAACCAAAGTTTACGAAGGAAGTGTTTCGAATTTCACGTATTAATCAGAAACATTACCCTCCGACCTATGAAATAACACCACCCGGTACTGATGAGCCTATCAAAGGTTTGGCCTACAGGCAGGAACTAGTTCAGTGCGACAGACCTGATATTAATTCCATCAAGGTCTTGAAGAGCCGAATTATGCGCGGTAGAAAGCAAATCGATGTGATTTACACGGATTATCCAGACAGCAAACCTACGTGGATTAATGAAGGAAACATCGTGTCGTGATGTGTGATAAACGTACTTTGAAAAGAAAATTGACATTTTATGATAAATAAAATCAACTAAAATCATCCGAACGTAGTCAACTCATCAAACTATTAACTGATAAAGAAGTTAAAATCATCTGCGAAATATTTACATATATACTGATCGGAAAATTGGTCTGTGACAAGCTAACCAAGTCGCGGGTAACTAATTTCAACTCTATCATAAAACAATTAGACAGTAAATCGTCCAGGAATAAATCGTCCAGGACCAAAACAAAAACATTATCAACCGTGCGTGGAGGGTTCCTGTTAAATTTATCATTACCCACTGCAGTGGGTTTCTTGACAAAAATAATTCATAGCTGAATCGGTTTACTACCTAGTTCCAAAGTCCAAGATGAATAAGCTTCCAACAAATCATCTTGGTGGTAGCGCTACACCCTTTTCTGTCACAACAGGGCGGAAATAGCAGAACATAGCAGTAAATATCACAGTCAAAGGTTGAACGAACGTGGGAACAATATGCTAGATACGAACGCTTCGCCTGAAGTAGCACTAAAGTTATTTAATTTTATCCAAGCACTATATCGCACAAGTATCACTACAGACCCCAAACCGGAACCGATCAAACAAAAGGAGACCAATAATGGCGATGTTGATGCACTATATACGGCCTCATTGCCCCCCGTGGCCAAAACTCTGTCCTCCGGTTTGCTTCACTACCTACGAACAAACAATGAACTTATATTCAAATCGAACGGGCTTGTTAGCCATCCCTATGTCCAAAGTTGTCTTCACGTCCTCGACCTCCTCAAAAGTTTATTGATTGATAAGACTGTGATAAGCAAAGAATGACGTCATTCAAACGTTCCTGGGTAAGATGCCTAAAGCGTTTCATAAAAATAAACTATTGAAAATTGAAGAGGAGGATGGGGCACTAGACCTGTTCTGGAACACTATATAAAATAACACACGGCTTCGTAACATCGACATAACACTCGTAAACACTGTTAAACATGCACTGTTTACAAATCACAGAACAGCATAAACTGGCATGCGAAACATGTTTGACAATGATAAGGTGAAACATGTTTGCCACTCGGAACACTTGCGGGAGGTAGTGCCTCTTCGCGACAAAGAGATAAGACCTCGTGAGAACCCCAACACTTAACTCTTGACCATGACTAGCAAAAATAACATATGCGAATAGGAAATACATAGGGTCCCCAAGCGTGGAAACACTCTAAATATTCATAACACAACCGATAGTCATCAACAATACCACGTATCATAACACTTTAAATGTCGCTCCTTTGGGGGATAATCAAGCGCAGGTCCACTTCAAGTAACGAGACAGAAGGCACTGACGCGCTATCGTGATAGGAGCGTACGCGGTGGCCCACGCAGCGTACGTGTTGAAACCTGTTTGCCTGCCGCAGTACCCGGCATACTCGGCTATAGGAAACGCCGGGCGCTAATCAGCCCCCATATCTCCAGGGCTGTTTTGTGGTACTTATTCCCTCCCAGGGCGGTTTCGTAGTTATTATTTCCCCCCAGGGCTGTTTATGTTGAATATCGATGTATACCTAACATATGA